>JAZGTJ010008864.1:0-20311 GCA_036877575.1 Botia almorhae | reverse complement strand
TTGTTTTATACACTGTTACTAAATACACTGTTTTAATTTTGTTTTTTGTACTTTTTTTTAGCCTGTGGAAGACTGATTCAAAGAATTTAATTGAATTTTACCCTTATTTTGACAGCCACACACAGTGTGTATACAACAACAATCTGCTTGTTTGTTTGTATACTTGTTTAGATTCAGCTGAAACCAATTTTCCTGTTTTATAAATAGCTGGCTCTTGTAATTTCTTGTAGTACTTTGAAGGTTCGCAGTGACAAGCCTTCAAATTTTGTTCCACCAAATAGAGGTTTACATGTGGGAAAAGGTAGAATTCTTCAAGCTGGGGCTGTGATCAAATCGGATCAGAACTGTGCATCTTTTGTGCTCCCTCCCCCTGTGTTGATAGACAGCAGTCTATGGGCGATTTCCATCTCAAGGCTACGATGTCGAGAGATTGACAGATGTAGCTACAGTCAAAAGTAATGTTTTCTTTGTAAATGTTGTGAAGCAGTGGAGCTGGAGATACTGTGAAAATAGGGATAAAATCCATTTCAGTCTTGTGCCTGCAACAATAAGGTTTGAACAATTACATGAAGTAACAAAAACATTAAAAATATTATTTCAAAAGTTCTTTTTAACAGTATTGCTTGATTATAAGAACGGTATTTAAACATTTTGTTATTTAATTATTCTGTAACGTTTCTGAGGTACTTCACTAACATCCTTTCACTAACAACTTATATTGCATTATACTATACATTGTTTCTGAATATGTGCAATCCCTGAGATCGAACCCATGACCTTGGCGTTGTTAACGCCATGCACTAACCACTGAGCTACAGGAGAGCTACACTAAATATATATGAAGAAAGGTTCTTTCTATCAGAACTTAATCTGCTGATTAATCTGCTGATTCCCCATGGAGGAATTTGTACTAATGTCTACTAACTAGTTTCTACTAACATTATTACAGCAGTATTGATAACATTGAGAAAACTTTAAGAAAACATTAGCCAGTGTTCTGAGAACATTCCCTGTTAGCTGTGAGAATCAGTTTTAGCCTTGTGCTTGCAACAGTAAAGTTTAAAAGCAATGGCATTTGCGCTGGGCCAAGGCTTAGTCATGTTTGTACATGACAACAAAGTCAGTGCTGAGAGTTTTACACTGTTTGGTAAGCAGTTTAGTTTTTCTGCAAAGTGTGAAAACTTTGTCCCGTGATCTCCAGACTTCTTCTGTGAAAAGCCTGTTTTACTCTCACTGGGGGGTAGAGCAGGTTAAAATCTGTGCCGAGGCTTCATAAAGGGTTATTTCAGCACCCCAGTGAGACAAAGTAATGAAGAGGCTTTTGCATGATTCACTGAAGGATTAGCATTTGTGGAGAATGACTGTAGGTTGTTAGAAGTGTTCTGTGACCTTTCAAGTGTTTGGGGTGATTGTGGCTTCGCTTAAAGGAGAGCTTAAAGAACTCAGGAAAATCAATACCAGGAGAAACTTGACCAACTCCAAAAAGTTGTTGTTAAATCTGGTTGGTTGTAAAAAACAAAAAATAAAATGAATGAAAGAAAGGCCGGTTACTTATAATGTTCTCATTGTTTTTCACAGTGGAGTAGCAACCATTATAACTGTTTGTCCCTCACCTCCCACTTTTTGACTAAGCTGGAGCCTCTGCCAACTGGACGCTCTGCCTCAATGCACGTGCAAGCAATAAACGCTAAGCTACATTGGCTAGCCCTCATTTACTGGCCTTTCAGCAGAAATACTGAGTGAATGGTATTTTAACAAAGATCGTTCTTACACCCCAGTTCCTCTCATTTTGGCCTAGTTTTTACATTTTACTGTAGTAAGTTATGTATTTATGAAGAAAATGCTAAATTTGTCACCATGCCAGGGTGGTATCTAAATGCATGGGGTATCTAGAATGTTCTGAGTGTCTTTAGCGAGTTGTTCTGCATTTGTTAGGGTGTTGAGGCTTGTGGCTGTAAGTCTGTGAATTTGTTTGCCAATTTTAATGTCTGCATGTAAAAATTGTTAGTGGGAGTGTTTTAAAAATTTAAATATTCATATCTTCAATGTTTTCTAATTCTCTCTGTCAGTTATCACCTGAAACAACAGGGAGAAGTATTTAAAAAACACACTTTGTTTCCCAAGAGCACAAATTAATTCTTTAACGACTTAACAATTTATTGCTTTGCGAAGGTAATATAAAAGGCCTCTTTCCTTTGTGAGATAAGTGAGGCATTAATACCATAAACATTGTTTGAGAAAAACTAACCTAAAACATTAAGCTTTGGTGCTTAACTCATGAATGGTACTTAAATTGTGTGGTTTATTGAGAAACCACTACATTTGATTTTTATAAAGTATTTTTTATCACAAACTAAAAGTCAGTGAAAAATGAATAAATTTCACCTCGGACACGAAGGACATGAAATGCTTAAAACCATTTTCTGAATGAATAGTATAACAGATAGAACAAAAATTACCACACTTTTGAAAACAAAAATCACAATTTCAGTTCAATAGCGCCATCACTAACCTCTTTTGACAAGGTTCTAGAACTAGATTAGTAAAACAGTTTAACATCTTAATCATAAGATTTGTGCGTGATGCATTTTAACTAATTGATAACCCCTAACCCTAACTTGTTGTGATGATGACCACATGTCACCTTTTTCAATGTACACTAATCTGGCTATTGTATTGGTTGGTAAACAGCACTGAATAATGGTGGTTAAAAGGATTGTTTATCGCTTTCAGTGTGGCAGTTCTCAGTCAGGATATATGTGGCACTCCAGGAACTGCTGTGTGGCCATAGGCATGGATGTACAAGAGCGGTAGATTGCACTGATGTTATTGTTAAGACTTACAATAAAGGATTTTACAATTTGTCATGCATTTTAGAGACATGAAGTGCTTTTTGGAGAAGACATGATCTGATTTTCCAACATTTATTTGAGTCTTTCTGTATAGGAACAGAAAAGGGACTGAATTCAATCTCTTCTATATCTACCTCTATCTCGCTCTCTCTTTCTGGAAGATTCATTTTGAATTATTGATTTGCTGAGAAAGTTACTAAAGTTCAGACCTTGCCTTTCCCAAACCACAGCCTACCACAGGCAGGGCTCTTTTTGAGCAAGGCAAACTATGTTTCAGGAGTCCAGGAGGAGAACGAGTTTTGGTCAAATAAGAACAATGTGCTGACAGGTTCCTATCCTTAAGGAATTTGGTTTTTGTTGATTGGTTCACCTGCGTGTGTGGCTGTGACCCAAAGTCTCCCACATAAAACACACAAGAGGGTTTGTCGTTTTGTGTGGCTTAGAGGTGACTGGGTTTCCGAAAGTGTTTCCTGCATGTCTGTCATCTGACTGGAGTATTTGACGGTCAGTGAGGGACTACATTTGCTGTAGGCAATGTGAGAGACTTTCAGCAATGCTGCTTTCTGCCTTCCATTTGGAAAACATGACAACGTCTTAAAGTTTTAAGGCATCTAAACTGTCATCACTTCATTATCAAACAAACCTTAGGAGAAAAAGATCTACGCCTGATTTTTATACAAGCGGGGACTTTATGTGGTAAATCTGTTGTCACTTAATTGATCTGCAGTGCAGTTTCATTTACCTTAACATTTAATGCAATCTTCATGTTTTGTATCGCTACATTAAGCATTTCATTTAGGTGGAAGGAGAATGCGCACTTTTTATTTTCAACACAAGTAATTAATAATTAACCCCCGTGTGGCTGTGAACGTCATAAACAAAATCCATCGCCTCTAGGTTTGGTAGCTAATTTTTAAACATGTAAGAAAATCAAGATTCGGTTGATGAATGTTTCTAAGCAACTGTGGAAATTTGTATCCTGGCGAGTACAACAGCAAATATATTGATATCTCCCTGTTTCGCAGTGTTTCTTATGTGGAACTTGAGGGGTTTGTTATAATATTAAGTGCCTCTCAACGGCGACAGTCAATCTCTGCTTGTACATGTTTGATGTTTCATATATATGTGAAAACTGCAATTTTGGGCCAATGAGCTTTCACGTGGGCGGGGCTACCTGGCGCAATGTCGCAGGCATAGAAACCGAGTGACCGACAAACGCATCGTCACTGTCATTAGCAGTTAGGACAGAAATGGAGATTAACACATAAGCTTTTACTGCTTGTCGCTGTATTGCAACGCATCTGGTTAGGACACAGTGTTGTTATCAATCAATTTATTTTGTTTGTGTAGTTTTTTTTTTATTTAAGTTAACGCATCACTTTCGACTGATGGATTCAGTCAAACAGAAGACCGCATGAACAGAACATCTGGCCGACAAGTTCTGTCTTCATATTACCCAATCATTAGCATTCAACACAGGCGAGGTAATTGAGATGAACTGCAATAACAATCCATCCAATCAATGATTCCGATGCACTCAGTGTCAGGAACAAGCAGCCTGTGCGAAGACAAAAATGAGTCACTCATGACATACCCACACACACGGCGGCAAATCACAATGCATCCTGGGAGAAAAAGTGTTGTGTCCTTTTCAGGTGAAAAAGACGATTACGGAGGCACTATTAATTCTCATTTTATAGATGTTCATTGTTTTCATTTATGAGAACATTGCAGGTATAACGTTATATTTTGCAGGCTTAAGCTTGGGGCAGCGCAATTATTCAGATATGCACGAGGGCTCAGCCATTGAGCTGAAACAGAACTGGATCGCTGATTCCTGGACTCATGGACTTTGAATACCTATGAAGGATTATAAATCGTGGCGACACACCTGTCTCAAGGCCGGCATGACTGCAGAAAACAACAGGATGTATTCCTGTGGTGGTTCATTAAGGAAAGAAATGAACTCAGAGTCGTGGGTGTTATTCAACGAGGAAGCAGTGGGCGGAGTCTCAGTCCCTCTTCAGACTTTTGCATGCACAAATACTGAATTGTGCAACAAACACCATCGACTTTTATTTAAATGTGGCATTTTAGAAACTGACCCCAACTTTTCCATCTGTTGTTATTTTTGGTGACATTTGATCATGTCCCTCATCAGAGGTGTGTAATTCAGGCATATTACTCTTTCCACCTGTGATGGCATGCAATTTTCTAGAAGTGGAGAGTCAGGCTGGAAGGGGAACTTATTCCCTCGGCTAAAGGGTGTAAAGCGCTAATGGAATTCTAAAACCCTTTAAATGCAGCGTGCAGGTATTTAAATCAGCTGAATCACTGATGGGGAGAAAAACTGCCTGAAAAGAAGGTTCACATTAAATCCTCTGCATCTTTAATAACTTTGAGAAAAATGTCACATTCTAAAATCGTTGTCTGTGAGAAAACGACTGTTAATTTACAGTAGGGTCATCTTTATTGTATTCTATACATTTAACATAAATAATAGCTGATTTTTGTAAGGAATATAAAGGGTACTCCATCAGCCATGCCCACATATTATATGCGACTTTAGCTGTGTTTTATATTATAAAAATGTGTTTCTCCTATAAAGATGGGCAAACATGATAATTTTTTTACTTGTGTTTTAAGAATACAGTTGTGTATTTGGGTGTGTATGAGCTTTCTAGCTCCTAGCCTCATGATCTCATTACCACAACTAAAAGCAGTTGTCATATATCCCCACCTGCTGTTTGAGTCACTCTATATAATGTCATAATTTCATACGGTATTTCTGCTTTTAACAGACTCCACACTCAAACAGCACACATACATGGTGATGCATAAATGAGATTTAACCCCCAGAAGGACCAAAGCACTGACTTTGCTAATTTAGGCGTGTTTTGGTAAGGCAAGTTATTTGTGTTGTCAGACCAGGTTGCTTATTTTTCTGACAAGATCTGGCAACATAGGTAATCTGTGGCCTGTGGGGAACAACACATCAAAATTAACCAAGCCTATTGTGGAGCTTATTTCCTTTCTTTTGGTGTAATTTTATTGTGTTTGCTTTGCTAGTTTTATTATGTTGGGCAGCATTTTGTCACACGCAAAATACTCCTATCAAACAAATACATGAATTGCATTATATTTCTGATATGAAGATATGAGTGTCCCCATTTTCTTAATTCCTTCAATTAGAAACGCTAGGGAAAAAAACAACATTTCTGGTTTTGCCATTGTCCTCTCTTCTCTGAAATCGTTCAGGTTTAATGTACCCAGCGCAGTACAGTGTGGATCTGACCTAACTCCCCTCTGCTCTCCACTGTTGTGCTCAGTTCAGCATTCATGAAACATTTTCAGGACTGTTATCTCCTGCCTGCCATATCAGCCCAGAGGATTTTTAATGACTGCTGGAGATGGCAGGATATTTTCTATTATCTGGAGGGAAACAAGCAGGCTAATAATGCCGTATCTTCAGCATTACCTGTCTCTGGATGTCCAATTAACTCCTTTATGGTGAGAAGTGAGAGGGACTCTGCCAGTGTAAACTGTTAAAGTGTAAATCATTTTCTGGTTTCACATTAGGTCCGGACAAAGTCAAATAGAAATGGCATAAGATTGCCCGGTGGATCAATAGAGATATTGTTAAGGGAGTTTCATCTGACAGAACAGCATCTCACTTTGGTGATAAAAGTGAGAAGGGAGACGAATACCTCAGGGTAGCCTGGCAACAAACAGTGGAGCAGACTGCAGAATATTTGGCAGAACATGCGCCCAATATTAATCACTTTGGCAAAGGTCTCACGAACAATAGCGAATCACATGGTAATTGGTTCCATAATGACTTTCTGAATTGATGGTTATTTGCTCTTTTCTGTTATTCTTGGGGCTATCCTACCATTTTATTGATATCAGAAGTCTATAGATAACAGGAAACGTTACATAGACGGGTGAGGAATAGGATTAGAATGTGTTGCGAGCCAGATTCAAACCTGCACTGACTGAATGAGCACTTCCGCTTAGCCCCGCCTGGGGCACTTGTGTAAACGTTAAGCCACAGCACTAACTCATTTCGTATTGACCTAGCTTGAAAATAGCTTTTATTATCAGCCTTGTCAGGTCCAGTACGGGTTGTTTTGATGCTATGTTGTGCACATTAAGCCAACAGAGATGTTCGAAAACAAGCAAGCGTTACGGTCTGTGCTTTACTAATTCCTCCATATTTCATTCCAAAGCATCAATCAGCACGTCGCTCCATACCTGCCGTAACAGATAAGCTCGATAAGGCCCATTTATCAAGCCGTTCTCTAGTTAAAGAAAGAGAGAGTGTCGATCAATACAAGAGTCCCACTTGGGAACGTTCCACACAGTGTTCTCCTGTCAGCCAATCATTATGCAACAGTAATCCTCCCACCTTGTGAGAACAGCCGGCCATGTCCTCCAGAGAGAATCTTTTCTCCCATACTGATGATGAGATGAATTTTCAATCAGTGCCAGGTTCCATTTTTTGCAGGAGGAAAGCATGGATCCCCCAATTTAGGCCGCTCTGATGAGCTTCTCTTTCTGGCTGCCGTGTCAGGCTTTCCCCTAGAGGGGTGCCGGAATGGCCGGGAAATGCAGACAAGTGTTTCGCGATGGACAGCAGAGTGAACAGTCGGAAAGGCGATCTGGCTCTGAAGAGCTGGCCGTGATTCTCTGACAGGAAGATGAAGCTGTCATTCAAGGTCTTGACGCTCAGAGCCAAGATCCTTCCATTTACATGTGGCGACAGGGCTTTCTTTCTCACGGGACAGAGAGGGAAAGAGATGTCGTTCTGTTTTACATCTCTTAGATAAAATGGAGGGAGACGTGGGGGGACCTTAGAGGAGACAGGACTGATAAAGATGGAGCAATGTGTCCTTTAAAGTGACAGAAAGTGAACATTTGAAAGGCACGGCAGAATGTGGGTCTGAGGCAGGGCAGGACTTGATACAATGGAAATGAGTTTCGTGTCTCGACGATCGATTTTTGGGGGGCGAAGGGATTGAGATATTCGCACCAAAATTCTGCTGTGTGGAGGGTTACGTATAGGGACAAAGAGAGGGAGAGAGAAAGAGTAGGAAATGTTGACTCTGAAATAGAATTTGAAGTTTAATTTATAAAATGGCTCTCAGGGTACATCGCGTTCATCAGGGAGCCATATGCATGCAAATATAGCGCGAGTCTAGCAATCGAGACCAATTCTTTTAACACATGCTCTAAATAGCTGCTGTTCTTTCTACGTTTCTTTCTTGTTTTATTGCTTCATTGTGTCATTTGTCACCACAAAAGGTAAATTAACCTCCAGCTTATTATTATTATTATGAAGGTGCTGATATAAGACATTCAGTCTGAGGATTATCAAGGTGATTTTTAAATACTATAGGCCAGGGGTCACCAACCTTTTAGAAACTGAGAGCTACTTCATGGGTACTGAGTCATACGAAGGGCTACCAGTTTTACCACTCTTCTGAAATAACAACTAAACTTCATGTATAATAAATATATTTTTAAGATATTGTCATTTTTAAATCTATATAAATGCAAGTGTGATTAAAAAAGAATAGCAACAGAATAAAATTAAATTTTAAACGCAGCTCACTAGTGAGTTGTGCTATTTTTATTCAGTATTTAAGAGTAGTTCTGATAAATTCAGAACTATTATAATTTGCATTTTCTAAGAACTTTAAAAATCATATTTTAGTTCCTTTGGTGTTTGTGTTTTATTAAGAATAAGAAGACATTTTAAACATTTGTTTAAGATTTCACAGTCGAAAATGACCCTAACTGAACAATAACTCATACACAAGAGTTGATGTCTGTTCTCGTTTACACCTGCCTAACTAACTCAGGTGTAAACTCTGGGTTTTAGTTACAAAGGGGTCTCTATCAAATTAGAGATTCAGACCTCAGCGGCAGTTCCAAAAGAGCTCCATCTTCCTCCTAAATTAGCCTGGCTCAGTGGCTGTGAGGCAGCCTGGAGTGAGTGGCGTTATTGATTGAGCCTGGAGTGAATTGAGGTGGGGGGAAACAGGAAGCAGCCCATGCAGATAACATTGGTGGAGCAAACTCTATTGGCCCTGGAGTTTAATGAGGCATACACTTCCTGCCACAAATCACCACAGACCCCTGCTGTGTCCCTCTTCTATTCTCACCCGAAGTCCAGACGAGCTATGCAAGAGTGTGTACGTGTCTATGGGCGTGTTTAATTGTTATGCACCTGCATCTATCCCAGCATTCTTTGATCCAAGTTCCTTCCGCAAGTTCCAACTCCACAGAGCGTGTCAGAGACCACTCACCATCTGTTATAATGTCTGTCCATCACCGCAGTTGTTGTTTTTCTCTGTTGTTTGTTCATTTATACTTGTCATTCATGCCTATTCTGTGTGACTGCTGTTTGTAGCTTGGCTTCTCATCAGTCACTTGGGGAAAGGGGGAGGGAGGGGGGATTGGCTGGCTCCCAGCCTGTCTGCCTGTTTCCTGCCTGAAGTCACCATGTGCAGAGTTCCTCCAGTATCTATCAGCACTGTCAGGCTTGCTCTAAAACGTGCGGGTCTTCATTCCACCCTTCATCGTGAAATAGTCTTCGTCAAGAGTCTTCGCTACTAAAAAAGTGTGCTGGAGATGAAAGTCCCAGAGCTGGTGGACTGTGGCTAAATTTTGTTGTTTGATAATTATGAGATTGTTTCCTGGAAATCCGTGGAGACCTAAAGCTGATCAAATTCGTACAGTTATCCCATATTGAATAACAGGGAAGCACAACTTCCATTTTTCAGGACCAGGGAAGCAGGAAGCTGCAGATATAGTCAAACATAAAGCCTCTGTGTGGAGCACTATCACAAAGCAATATTGCATCTATTTCTTGTGGAGCAACCTTGTTCAGCAGAGCTTGTTCTAAGCGATTAGACTCACAGATATGACTATAACAGACAGGAATGTGTCATTTACTCCAGCTAAGTGTTTTAACTCTGAAATGATTGCAAAGTTCCAAGAGTTTTTATTTACAGTAGATATCTTAATCTTAATTATTATTGCATGAACTGAATTGAGACAATATGAATATAATGTATGACATTTAAAGTATGTGATTGTGTGGTGGTCAAATTAGTGATACAATCACATATGCATTATAAAAAGTTTATCATCACTGTGTAAGCTAAAAATATAGTTTAAGTGGTAGAATCTAAAAGTTTTATGCATTAAATAAGTTTAATGTAAATCGAAGATATATTTAATTGACTAAAACTACTTACTGTGTCCCTCTGTGCATGCAGCTGTGGACATTAGCACACACATCAGTTCGTCAATGTCAGTATAGCAGAACAGAAAGCTCCACATACACTACCAAAGAGCAACATGTTAATCCTGTTGAATGCAGTGTAGCCTACAGATACAAGATACTAATTCCCTTTGTGTAAAGTACTCTTCAAATCTCAAGCATTGTAATTACTTTTGTCTGCATGATATAAGCATCTGTCAGAGAGCTGTTCAGAGATTCACTACTGATAGATCTGTAAAACAAGGACGGGTACATTCTCAATGTGTGCAATTACTTCGTTTTACTGGCAGGCTTCTGACTGCAAAATAAATCCAGTTTAAAATCCTCTCATTTTACCTGATTGAAAATTAATATGTTATTATTGAAATAAGTAGCTTTGTTGCTTTTTCTGTACTTACCTTTTATGAATTTGGTTTTGTGTAAAATATTGTTTTTCATTTTTTGTTTTTTCACTAATTAGTTTTATTTGGAAAAGGCTGATAATCACTGCTTTGTATGGCACTCGCATACTGTAGATATCTTTAAATAAACAGTTTACCCCAAAATAAAACTTTTGTCATTATTTACTTAACTGTGTTTCCTTGTGGAGTTCATTATTTGAGAAAACTTCTGGCCACTTACTGTAAAAACACACCAGTTATATGTCCTACAGGTAGGCTAAATTACTGTCAATGTGTAAATTGTGAAGTTGTGTGCCTTACGCAAATCTGTCAGAAGACTTCAGGAGACGTAAACTATTCCAAACAGACTTTGGCATTAAACATATCAAAAATCTCACTCAGGAAAACAGAATATACAGATTTATTTTCAGTAAGATATTCAAAGAATATTTGAATTTACAGTTCCCTCATCAAAGCATTTATTTAGAATGATCTGTAGGCAGTTTCTGGTAATAGGCTGATTTGTAACTGAACTTGTAGCTAGCGTAGCCCCTTCAAGAGCCTTCCTTTAAAAGACTGAACATGAAGCCACAGTTTATCTGACACTTGTCACTGTTGTCCTACTATATAATAGTGGTAGAATACAGTATAGCTTTCAAACTGTCTTCCTCTGACATATCTCTGTGCCCTGTTAACTGTCTGTGTGCTGCTGTGCTAACCATCTCCTTTAAATGTTTGCAGATGGAACACCTTACACATGGTGGGTTGGCCGGGGTAACGAAAAGCACTTTTACTGGGGCGGCTCTGCGCCCGGCATTCAGAAATGCGCATGCGGCATTGAGCGCAACTGCACCGACTCCAAATATTACTGCAACTGCGACGCCGACCAAAAGCAGTGGTAAGTTATTGCATTAACTGCAGAGACGAGTGGCAGCATGCTGTTCCCATGACAATCGCCATAGCCTGCAGTTAATTATGGGTTTTACAGAAAGATGCTATTTGTGAGTTTTTTTACCTACTTAGTCCACCAATTAAGCTCATGAGTGGCGATCGTGTCATGTTCCTGTCTGTATCATTGTACCTCATTGTACAGCAGTGTGTGACATGTGACAAGGTTGTCTCGACTCAGGCACTTGTGCAAATAGCAAACAGATTGTGCCGATAGACGATTATATATAGAGCCAAACTCTGATATTTCCATCCACAAAAGCTGAGTCTGTGTGTCTGTTGGTTTTATTACTGAAGAGAGCTGTGGATGATATTGCAGAGGAGGGGAACAAGGTCATTCACCATCAAATTGTGTGCGATGCATGTGGGTGCGTGTTGCTTTGAGATGCATTCATTAACATCTTTTCCAACAGGTTCCTATACATCTATTAATAACAGCCAGATGTTAAAAATCTGCTTATCTACCTTCATCTTTGCACATCGTCTGACACTTTAACGGCCACCCTGCTGACGGCTGCATGCGTGCGAGATACAGAGAAACAAAATGTACCCCAAGCTTTAGCCGTTAGCGGCAACTGGCGCTCCACAGGAAGTGAATTGGGCGGTTGGAATGTAATAACCAAACGACTTTCTAAACGTGTTAGCCATTGTGTTTGTGTGAATATACAGTACAACGATTATAACATGGTGTTTGTTTGCACAGGATTTATTATTCTAAGAGGTTTGAAATCATCCGTTAATGCTGTTTTCCTATGGTAAACAGTGTCGGTCAGTGCAGAACCAGAGAGCTGGATTTGTCCCTTCAGTTACTGGTTTAGTTGAGCACACAGTGTGTGTGTTAATGGCCCATGCACAGATGGACAGTGTGTTATTGTAATACTCTCGCCACTTGTCATAAACCCCAGGCAAACCTACCCACCATGCATAATGGATACAAATTAGGACTGGATTTCAAAGCGGCAGGTTTCAGTCCCAAACACATTGTTGATGTTGTTATTCTCCCTACAGGTTTGCAGTACATAATTGTTTTTTAAATGACTTTTGCAGTTGTATTGGCATTGTAATAGATGATGATATTAAGATAATGTACATATTGCCCGTTGCCTGTACCTGTGGGTTTTCATTCTGTGTGTGTGTGTATGTATGTGTAAAACGTGTATGTAAACACGTAAACACGATTTATGGGGACACGTCCTGTGTCACTTAAATCACTTAAAAAACATACTAAATGGTGATTTTTTTTGTTCATTAAAAATGCCAAAGGTTTCAGTGAGGTTTAGGTGTAGGGTTTTAAGATGAATTTACAAATTGTACAGGTCTATGGAGAGTCCTCATAAACCACATATGCCAACATTTGTGTGTGTGTGTGTGTGTGTGTGTGTGTTTGCGCTAATGTTTATTAATTTGGTATAATTCGAGGAATGAGTGTTTCCAGTCATTAAACAAATTGAATTGCTTTCATTAGAGCTAACCATAAATGTCAGAGAGACGCTTTAAAGAAACAAAATAACACTTGTTTCATTAAATGCTGTAATGATCTTATCAAATATGTCAACAAGGTGACATTGAGTGAAAGAATAGCATAATTGTATGTCAGTGTTATGTCAGACGAATCTAAAAACATTGAATAAAAACATGGTGCTGTTAGTTAGACGTTTTAATGGCAATTGTTTAAGCCACATGTGTAACACAACAAAGAACATGTTTTTCTATTGGTTTGTACTGATCAAGAATTATCCTGTTTGGCAGGAGGGACGACTCTGGGCTTCTAGTGTATAAAGACCACTTACCGGTCAGCCAAGTGGCTGTCGGGGACACAAATCGACCCGGTTCGGAGGCCAAGCTGACGGTGGGGCCTCTCCGTTGCTATGGAGACCGTAAGTCCGTTTCTTTAGCTCTTTAGCTTTGGTCGAGAAAATGATAGCTTGTGGGAATAGTACACCAATAACAGAGTATAGATGTGTAATTGTTTAGCTCCAGAGCTTAATTAAATTGTTTAAACAATGCAGTGTTGTTCGCAGACTATTCAAAGCAAGCACACGATCAAACCGTTGGAGAATGTCAATGCAATTCACACAAAATTATTTATTTTAAGGGCATCTCCTTTAAACAGACAAGTTAAACTAAAGGTAACCGAATCTAATCCTAACTTCTCAAGGTCATTCCATGTTATGCTCCTAAACCGGAGCCGTGATCCCAAATCAAGGCTTTTTAACCAGCTGTATATACCACAGAGGCCCCCTACCACCATATTTAATCAGTGCCATCAGCCAGCATGCCGTCGTGATAAAAATATGAT
Source organism: Botia almorhae (assembly GCA_036877575.1). Classification (NCBI taxonomy): domain Eukaryota; kingdom Metazoa; phylum Chordata; class Actinopteri; order Cypriniformes; family Botiidae; genus Botia; species Botia almorhae. The sequence goes on along the minus strand of JAZGTJ010008864.1, from coordinate 6,541 downwards.
AAGATATATGATAATGATTCTCCCTGAGCAATTGTGAGGTGAGCTGTAGGTACAAATAATACCACAAATTATAAGTGGTGTCATTATTTCATGAGCAGGATTCAATTATAAATACCCAACTTCCACCAGACCGAGTCAGAGAACCCAAGGGTAAAGTATGAAGTCATCCCCCACCATCATCACCATGTGAAACGATGCATTGTTATGCCTCATTATTCCTGTTAATTGCATCTGGCTTATTACTTAGATCAGGTGCATTTGATTACACTCACCTGTATGACAAGAACGTCAGCTGCTGTCTTCTTTTCCCTTCCTACTGTCTCGGCACACCTGTGGCTGGCAAAGCTATTTGTCCTGTTTCTCATATCTTCTGGACACTGGTGTACCACCCGTGTTCCATCCCAGGGTTTGCAAATGCCACCCAAAATGTCAGCTTGCACACCTGAGTGGAATTCTTTATTGCTTAATGATAGTAATATATAGTGAAAATAAGTGAAATTTTAATGTTGCCGTACATGCATCTCTCACATGAAATAGAAAACAAGTTGTTAGCTAGCAGTTGCATGTGTGTACCTGATTATTGATCAAATTACTAAAAAAGTTGTATAAAAAGAAACAGACTGTTCCAACCAGGGATTATAGGCTATATGCCTTAAAACCAGACCAGGTCAATGTGTTATTGTTATACATACACTTTTGCTACAAGAAAATGAAGAATCATTTTTGGTGAAATTCTCTACTAAATAATCATTGCACAGTTGTCCGTGCCAATCAGCAGCCAGAAGCTGCATGGAGCCACTTATAAAATGCAGCACTTCCTGTTCTGAAAACATAATCAATGCTCATCAGGGGTCCCACAAATCATGGCTAGTGCCCACCACACAGCACTGAAACTGCTATTATTTATTCATTTCCTCATTTATTCATGGAGCTGGAGAGGGAAAGGACCGGTCGCGCATTAATGCAGCGTGGTAGCCTCGCTATGGTAATGCAGCATATAAATGTTGCTCTTAGCTGCCTGTATCTGCACAAGAAGAAAGTTATAGGCCTCTGGATAGGGTACACCCCACCCAGGAGGCCCCTGTGGGCATGTAGCATGCAGCAAAGCATAATGGTGGTCTTGCTGCCATTGGGTTTCTATTCAAATCTGCAAATGTCTCCCACCATGGGTCCAGAAATCTCCTGAAAAAGGGTTTTGCACTCATTATTTATTTACTGCAAAGTCTCAAAATTAGGTAATTGAATGCATAATGCTAGACTGAGTGGCAATGTGGTTATCTGAGAGTTATTTAGAAGATAATGGAGGAAACAAACACAGCTATTAAGCTTTATAATTTATAAGGAAATGTTACTCCTTACTAACTTGATTAGGTTTATAAATCAAACTTGTTAGAAATTATTTTAGTTAATATACCTTAAAAATCTTTGCATGTTCTTTAAACAGCCTTAAACCTGTAATCTATATATATTAGCATTTTAAAGTAAAGTAGCTATATTGTTTTTGACCAACCAAAATCAATTTGGTAAAATTCTGATGTTCCCTAGCATTTGTTCTGGAGCTAATTGTAATCAAAACCAATTGAACCATCAGCCAATCATAATTTGTTTTCTGGATGTCATTTCCTTGTGGTTTCACACACAGGAGAGATAGTCCCACCCCTGAACTCACGCCATTGGCTGTGGCAGATGTTGATATGTTGGACCACTCAAACAAACAGCTGTCCAATTTTTCGTACTTTTTCTTTAGCAAGAAGAAGATATTATTAGAGTTCAATAAGTTTATAGCCCTTAAGTTCGTACACTCAACAAACTTTTTCTCATTTATGTAGATAAAATGAGTCTTTATTGCTGTGCCACCGGGACACACCATCATCATCTGGCAGGTAGCATAATTAATACTCATTAATATCAAAGAATAGAAAAAATAAAGATAACAAACAAATGATGATTTAATGATGCAGCTTGCCTGGCTATGATGTACTGTGGCTTCAGACTGGCAGTTTCAGACCACTGGCTGGTTCGCAAATTAATTGAGATAGATAACCTGTCTGTGACAGAGGAATACGATATTGCCATCTTGTATTATTAACTAAGCAGTGGGTAGAAATTATAAATTAATGTGCTCGGTGCAATGTGGTGGCTATTTCACGAGATGTGAAAAATATTGCACACGTCTCATTAGGATGCATTAGGCCTTTTACAACTGAATAGTTTTCTGTATAGGTTTTGATTGATAAGACTTGCCCTCTGCATGAAATTATGTGGCTCACGAATAACTGCTCTGCGATTGGTTTGTATCAGAATATTTCATGGCTAACTGAGCTACACCGCTGATGGGTGGTTTCATCTTCATTGCAAGAATGTTGAATTAGCTGCTATTAAAACTTAAGTTTGGGGTCAGTCTGGAGGCCGATCAATTGGTCATGCTCCAACTACGGCGAAATTGAATGGAATTTTACACAGCTACACAGTTTCAGATTTTGCTCAACGCGGTGCAATTGGGGGCATGGTAGCAGCATCGACTATTTAGGGTTTTAATGATTAACTCATTAAAGGAGCACACGATATGAATGGCTTGAGTGAGACTCAATTTATCATTGGGAAATATACCGTAAAAGCCGAAGTTTCCTGGCATATGCTGCATTTTGTCTTAGTGCCCAACAAGAAATAGAAAAAAGCCGTACCGGGGCTTCAACGACTTAATTACAGGATGGAAATGCATGCTGCGGTCCAGAGAAAAGTAAAATCATTTGAACTATTATGTCCCCTCAATTCCCAACTTCCTGTGCCCAAAATACTATGAAATAAGCATAAATCACACACTGTTCTTGTGCTTGCATAGTATGTAACCAGAAATGATGCAAACCGGAAGTGTGGGCAGAAGGGGATGAAAATATTAATCCGAAATAGTCACAAGTGCACAGATTCCGGCTAGATAGGTCAGTAAATTATCATTGGGGATGAGAACGTTCAGTGTTGCTTAGTAACAGAGTTATTGGACCGTGGTGATGTTCTCTGCACAGTTTTTTATGATTGGCTTGTACCTGGAGACTAACGACGGCCTAATTCAGGCTCTGATGGGCGTCGCATGCCCAGATTCCCAGAAAGTACCGGACTCTAACTGTATCAGATCAGTTAAAGTCAGGAAGAAGCATTAAGCTTGCCATTCAATCTCCTCTTTGGATGTGTCACTTTTACAGTGCCTGTGAAATCTATAAATATCACCCAAAGCCTCGGGCCTATTAGACACTTAAAATGAATTACTATAAAAGGTTTCTGTGTCTGTAGCTGAAAAGGCAGTCTGCTGTTTATGATGTCATCATCAGGAACATACTCAAATGCTTATTAGCAGGTGAGGCAGTCTCGTATTAAGCTAAAATAACCTAAGCCGCCTTTATGCAATTTTCTATACTTCACATTATTATTATTATTATACATTATTGTGCCTATTTTGGGTATGTATTTTCTATTTGTCATTTGTTTTTGTTACTCATGATATCACCAATATTTGATTGGTCTTAATGTTGGTGAATCTTTTGATACAAAGTGTAAGCAATTAAATTTACTTTTATGCATTTTACAGACGCTTTTATCCAAAGTGACTTAGAGTACCATTCAATTTATACATTTTACCAGTGCACGTGTTCCCTGAGAATCGAACCCACAACCTTTTGCACTGCTAACACAATGCTCTACCAACTGAGCTACAGAACACAATTGCATTTTAAAAATCTGTTCATGAGTTTATTTTTCAGTCATTTTTTGGCATCTCTCAAGAGAAACTATTTCCTGTATTGGGCCCCAGAATATGCTGATTTGAAAACTCATGGAAAAAATTAATTACATTTCTAACTAAAATACTGTATGAACTTGCCTGTGACTCAGTTGTAACCGTATCTCCAGATTGCTCTTGGCACAGAGGGTTCGATTGGGTGCTTGTGCAAACAACACAGAAGCACAGCTGCTTGTAAGCTCTTGATGAAATTCGATATCAACTTCCGTAATAACAAATGATAGTTTCCTAATTTATGAGGAAAATGAAAGTTAACGCATAGATTGTAAACAGCAGGGGTCCATCTCCTCCTCTATGTATTGTGGTCTTCTCTGTAAAAACAATGTTTGTTTCTCAAGCGCTGCCAAAGTTTGGTAGTCCATCGTCAAAATACATATCGGTTTCAGTTTTGTGCGAACAATTTTTATTTGCATTAATGAGCTCGTGGTTTGGACAACTGGTTTCTGTACGCCTGCCCTCGAACCAGACAAAGGTTAACTATCATGGTTAATGAGACGGGTGTAAAAACCTGACATTGTTCTGCTCGATTCATCACTGTGCCACCAGTAAACACTTTTTAATGACCTCCATTCCAGCGGTCTTTTGTAAAGGTGCCATCTGCTGGACTCGCACTGCGACAAATCTTGTCAAATAACAGATGAGCAGAAAAATGAATCCTGCCTTGTGAAGGGGGTTTAGCTGGATTATAGGGATCGAGCCGTCAAGATCATGGCACAGCGGGACAAGCCCTTTAGAGTGTTTAGTAAGTAATACGTGTTTTTAACGAAGCTTAGGTCATACGTCTGAACTAGCAAGCTGCTCAGTCGGCAATGGCTGATTTATAATTAAAATTTAACAGGGCTGCCTATGAGGTAAGATTGTAAGTAAATATGTGCTTAAATATCAGTGCTTTCTTTAAACAAAGCTATGGTTTTGCTACAGGAGAAGACTTCAGAGTCATATGTTCTACTTTTAGGTTGCTTTAGGGGTGGTCACTTGCTGGTCTTGCATTAAAAAAGCAAAAAAAAAAATGTTCTGCTAAATATTTAATTTATTTGTTCCATTTAAAAGAATTTCATTCGTAACAGGTCTAGAATGAGGGTGAGTAAATGAGTTTTCATTTTGTGGTGTGCTCCTCAAATGTCTGGCTAGATCACAACCCCTGTTTTTTCCGAATGCACATCCTAAATCAGCCTGAAATGGATCACACATAATACGCTTGACATTTTAACAAATACAAAAGAACAGAAGAAATTCTTTGCCAGAACTTTCTGTTCCCCTACAACCTCACCAACAGGGGTTTGGAAAATAAAGAAGAGTAGATATTGCTTTATAAAATGACCGTGAAAATCAGCAGGGTCACCTCAAATACATTTAAATACTAAGGATCACAGAATCCAGTTGAAAACCCCTCCGAACAAACATACCCTGCACCATTCGCACTTCCAAAACACAATTTTTCTGTCTCTCACTTCAGGGTCAGCCCTCAGGGTAAGCAAGGAGAAACACAGTCATTTTGTCTCACTGTGGAGAACTTGCTTTGATGTGAAAGGCTGCAGGTTTCATTGTATTTCCAATATAACAGCTGTAGCTGAGGAACCATAGCAGTTACTGTTGTACTGCTTTCTTGTGTCGACATTATACACCAGACACCATGTACACCTATTACACACCATATATTATTCCTGTTTCCCATGATGCTTTGCAACACATTGCAAGAAGCAGTACAAGGAATACTACCTGTGGGGACCGATTTACATCTGATGATCTATATTTAAACACTAGACCTTAATTGTATAAGATCCAGCATATGCAGTTTTAGCCAGATTTAACCCTTAAGTATCCAAAGCTGTTGTTACTGCCAAACACAGGGCACTAAAGCACAGTCTGGACACTCTTTAGGCCACAAACAACACTTCTCATCACAGGCGTTTGACATTGTGAACACACTATAAAAACAGCCTTTTCTATGGTCCCCATACAGGAATATCATAAAGATTGACGGCAGGTAAAAGCACCCAGAGTCAATCACAGGCTGGCTTACTGATCTGTCAATCAGATGTCAGAGAACTAACACCATGTAATCCAGTATAACTGACTCTAATGCCTTCTGACCGCCAGGATATGACCTGAGCTCATAACATCTGGAAGGACTGAGCGCAAAATGATTCTGTTTGTTCTATCTTGGCCTTTTGTGAATATAATATTGTTCAGTGTTCATGGTAAATACAGTGAGTTGAGTTGCCACGGTTGCGTTCTTTAGCCCCAATGTTTTCAACCCTAGGGGTCCCAGTTAAAAGGTTTTCCAAGGGGGTCTGTATAGTTGGCTATATTAAAAAATTCAATTTGAAATAAATAAATAAAAGTGATAAAAAGTTTGACTTTGACTTTAAGGTATGAACAGTTATGGGTTATGTAAAATAGTAATGTTAGTTAATGTTCTCGATATATTAGATTAGATTAGATTAAACTTTATTGTCACTGCACATGTGGGTACAAGGCAACGAACAGTTAGCATCTAACCAGAAGTGCATTTTTACAGTGCAAATAGTGTCTATATAACAACAGATAAATATATTTGTTTATATATATATATATATAAACAACATTATATATAAATATATATTGTCACGGGTGAGGAATCACACGACACGATAGGCGGTGCAAAAATACCCCGGAGGGTGGATTTATTGACAGAATAGGTGCGTGTAGTGCGTGGGGGAAGCAGCCGGGCTGGCTGCTGGTGCAGGTGCTGGTGCTGGTGCGGCT
>JAZGTJ010008863.1:0-20313 GCA_036877575.1 Botia almorhae | reverse complement strand
CACAATGTCGGCACAGTCACAAAAGCCCAAGGCAGCACAACATTTCTCTTATGAATGAGTTTTTACAGTCTATCTATAAAACTGTAAGATCTACAATATTTGCACCTGCAAGTTTATAGCAAAACACATAAATCTCTAGTTACCTTTAGCTGTCAGACAATGCAGCTCTCTATAGGAGCTCCACAGCTGGAGTCACTCAGCTATAGCAATGAGGTAAAACAAAAGAGAGAGCCTCAGAAGTCAGATCCAGGCAGCAGAGTTGGCGTTTTACTTCCTGTCCATTCTTAAAGCAACTCTGATTTGTATGCCTTGTTGTAGTTGAATGAAATATGCCACTAAATAATGTAAATGTCAATGGACAACACTCCTAAACTCCTGAGAAGGCCGGCACGGGCACAGGCTGCAGCCCGATCAGATATTCCATCCTGATATGAAGGACCTGTGTACTACACACAGATTCCCTGTGATTCATATTTCATTGTGTTTGCAGCCCAACAAGGATGGAATAATTATCGCAGGGGATCCGTGTGATATATTTTGTGCTGAATTTAACAAAATGCTCGTGAGAAGAATGTGAGCCAGTGTTTTTTAACATTAAGGTAATGTTTTGTGGTGTATTTGTATCACTGTGCTTTACATGGCTTTAGGGGCAATGTATTAGTGATGAGGAGCGGGTTTATTTTGACAAAAGAGACAGAGTGGGAAGTGTGAAAACTTGTGTTCGTAGACTGTGGTGAAGGTCTTGGCTTGCCTTCATTACTGTAGAGTCAGGGTCCAAGCAGATCTGTCCTCACGGTCTACAACATCATGGTGTGTGCGCTCTGTGTGTGAGATCTCGCTGGTGGCAATGGAAGGTTCTGAGGTAAACAAAGAAGACCTGCAACATAAAACAGGTCTATACATCAAGTAATCTTCAAAGTTCTTCAGTGTTTATTGTAACACCTTGACTTCACCTTACTGTAAGTCGAATAGGTTTGAATAGGAATCAGTGTAAGGTTATTTTGCAAAGTTCTTGATGTTGGTCACTGAGAGTGAATTGGATTCTGGGTTCTTTGAAACCTGATTGATGTTCTGAAGAACTACAGCATAACATGTTCTTTGAGGAACTATGAAGTTTTAAATGATTTCTGCCATTTTGCTAACTTCCGTTAAAATTAAATTAGCTACTGAATTATTCCACCACTATCCCTTCAACTACACTCTCTCTCATCAAAACCCCACCCTCCAAAAGCAATATGAGATATGATTGGCTACATTGTCTGCCACTCCCCCAACTCCTTTTAAATAGGTTCTAATTGGATCTTTTATTTTTAAGAATGTATGTGTAGCTCTAAATAGTCTGTTATTTAAAAAAAAGTAAATATAATTTAAGTTATACTATATCCTTTAAGTTTAGTAATTGTATATTAGGAGGGTTCATTGCCATAAACAACATAAATGTGATGAGCTTCTGGATTCTTTCATTTGTATTCTCTATTAGGAAGGCAGGAATGATTCACTCTAATTCTTAGAAAAGACATGTACTGTATATGCAGAAAGATTGCTCACATAATTCAATAGTGGTTCATCTCAATTACTTATCAATGTAATTGCAGACTTTGCCCAAGGATAAATATACATCTCTCTATGTAATGCATCTTTTGCACACTTCAGCCTTCTGTTGTGCTACAGGGTTTGTGTGTGGGTTGCATGTGTATCTGTTCTGTTCACACAGAGACATTAAACCCCAGTTTTTAATTGATTCCCAATTAAATTCAGATTTATTTGGCATTATTTGAACTGGCTGGTATTTACCTCTCTTTCTTTCCCTCTCAGTCTATCACATCTTTCTCGTCTTGGCAGAGCGTCTGGGAGCCGAGCCACTAAAGAAGGTGCGATCTGCTCCCATAAATTCCCTGCCACCTGATAAATGCCTGATTCATTTACATTGCTCAGGCTGAAACAACATGCACTAATGTACATTTAGCCCCAGCAAAACCACTTCCTGTAAGCTGTTGGAGAGAGCAGTCTGCCACTCAGCTAATGACTAAAGGAATGTCAGATGTCACTTGAGGACATGTTTCGGGTAAAGCACGTTTACAATACACAGGCCTGTTGGTTGGGTGAATACCTCCATGTCTTAAAACTTGTGTGTGTTCATTTATTAAGTGCATTCTGAACCCGCTCCAAAAAATACATTTTACTAGACAGAGATATCTTTTTCAGTGCTTCGATGTGGCGAGTTATTTATTTTTCCATTATTTTTTAAAGATATTGCCTTGGATAATATTTACGAAACAGTGATGATGTCACCGGCTATCGGCCAGGTGTTTCACATTACTGATATTCTGAAGAAATGCATTGAGAATGTAAGGTTAAAAGGTCATGGCTTTAAAGTGCTATATGTTGATTCATATTGATTTTAAGAAAGTAAAGAAGGTTGTGTTTGTTTGGTCTGGAGCAGAGCCACTTTTAAATGATCTGTGTTTCTATTTTCCACTTAGCTATGTGTGATTACAGTATTTATGCATGAGGCTCATGTTTTAAATGGATTTCTTTTACACTGCATATCGTACCTTGCAGAGTTATGACAAGGCAACACGCAGTCTTCACTAAAAGCCAAATGCTTCAAGTCAAACGAGAACTACTATCGGTCAAAACAAGAGCTAGAAAAGCTCTCTCACTCTTTTTAAACACATTTATGAACTCCCAGCCCTGTCATACAGCTGTCAATCGATCTAAGAGAGACAAAAGCCTCAGGAAAATATCAACATAAAGTCCAATACGCACACATATACTCTGTTACTGTAGAGCCAGACTTTTGACTTACAGCATAAACGCTAGTCCTCATTGACTCTTATGCAAGTCAAGAACTGCCCACTTGGACAGGAAGAGACCGTCTGACTGACATATAAATCGCAGTTCGTTTTCAGCTGTGGTGTGCAGTGCATTAACCAGAAACCCCTTTAATGGGCAGTTTATTTGAAATAGATATAGATATACAACTATAAGAAACACAACATGGAAAACATTCTAATAGCACCATAGTTTGTGGACTGTGGGTGATCCATGAGCAATCCATGGGCATGACATCTGACTACATTCACACAGTCACATCTGACTGCAAGCTCCCACGGATCCATATACATGGGTTGAAATATGGAAAGTTTGAAATATATATGATAGCTATTAAATAGAAATCAAAGCCACGTCCCAACAGTGATAAATCTCAACAGAAACCTGCACGTGCCGATTAACAATCAAGGCACTAGTTTAAATGAGAAATGCTATCGAACATTTATCGAACGTCTATAGCGAGTCGCACAGTTAATATAATAAAAGTCACACAATTGTTGTAATCTGCGGCCACATTTTTCATTGTGATAGATCAGCGGTCCTCTCTATGAAATACTTCCTGATACTTTACTTCCTGTCTGGTGAGAAGTGCTGATTTAATGACTTCCAATATCAGTGGAGTTAGTGTGTAGCTCTCAGTACTGAACCGCTCCAAATGTGTGAACCCCTTATTTACGGTGCTGGAGTGTCCCACAATGCCGTTCTGACACTCCCACTCTTTTTCATGGTATTGATTTTTTTCCCCCAGCGTCCATCATATCAAACCTCTCCCTCCATAAAGAGACTACAGATCCTGAGACTTGACATCCTAAGTAGGGACACTAGGGCCTGTTCTCATGGCCATTTGGATGCTGGACTCATGATGAATGCCCATGATGGATGGATTTGCCGTCACAGGAAATTCAGTTAGCATCTTCAGCATTGTAAGCAAGTGGGGGAGGCGTGCAGTAAGGTGGACTCTCAGTGTCCATTTCTGTCAAATTGTGATTTCATGTCCTGAATTGACAGTATTTAATCTCCGTTCTGTGAGTTCTGTGTGCTTGGCTTTATTTTTATCTGAGCTGTGCATTTAGGTTGCAATGTGTTGTTTGGCAGTAAAGCATTTGTTTTACTTTAAAGGGCATCAGGCTGCCTTATGGTCATGGAATGATGCTGCGGTCCTTTTCAATCCTTTTAAAAATGATTTATCTCAGATTGATTCATGAAGAATGTAGATAGCATCTGCCTTTAAAGTGTTCCAGGAAAAGAAGGTAGCTTGAGGCTCATGGTTGCCTTACTGAAAAATGATACTGGTTTACCTGGTTTCCTAGCAGATCTAGATAGCGTTGCAACCTGACCCCACTCTTAAAAATCATGGTGCTTAAAAGGTTCTTCTCAACAGTGCCGTAGAAGAACCATTTCTAGTTTGCCAAAGAACCATTTCTTTTTTACCTTTCTATAAAGAACCTTTTCCACTACAAGGAACCTTTAAAAGGAACACTTAAAACTACTCTGATATCAGCAAAACAGACCAGTTTTGGCTAGTACTTTATTCCCCTGAGGATATGATTGAAGTGGCCAAAATATAGCTGCTGAAACTAATAAAAGCCATGGTGTGGACGTAGTGACGAATCTTGGTCGTACTGATGTCTTATTGACAATCGCCCACTGTTCTGCCGGCGAGACCTCATGATCTGCATTTGTGTCCCAGGCACCATCCTAATCACTCCATTAAGTTTATGGTCGGTCAACATAACTCTTCGTAGCAGCAAGCCTTTGTTGTACTGGTGATGAAAACCCTTTAGTCTGTTTACCAGTCGTCCTTGTCCTGGGGCTGCAGCCAGAGTGGGTAAGAGACAAAAGAGGACAGTGTGTGCTTGTAAATAACACCATTCTCCCGGCATGCCTGCACGCCCGTCTTACTACACAACATCCCCCACCACACCTCCAAACATTAGCTGGGGCTGAGGAACCCTCTATGCATTAGGACTTGTAACCTCCATGAACCAAACCCACTAGGAGCTCCTCTTCTCAAAGGGGGTCTGTTAGTTGCACTAAGCTTGTGTACAACCAGCACACAGCTCTGGGTTTGTTTCTCGTGTAAATTTTGTTCTTTGGCCCTGTCCTGGGAACAAGCCCTGGTTTTGTGTGGCGCAGTGGAGAAGAATGGCTTGGTGACAGAGGAGAAATAAAGACCAGACTGTGATGTGTTCTGTCTTTGTGTGGAGATCTGCATTCATGGGCACATGTGACTCGAACAGCAGGGCCTTTGGTTTGGCACGCTGCAACACCAGCGCATTGTAAATACCCAAATGAGTTTAGATGGCTAATCGCTGTGCTTATTTTCATTCAGAGCCATTGTTCTGTAGACTTTGCTGTAGGAAAGGGTCTTGAAGGAAAATAAAGGTTTAATTAGTTTAGAGCAATAAATAAAGTTCACCGTGAACTGTTCAATGTGAACTAATTGTAGTGTTCAGAATTCAAAGCTCATCAACACAGGATGAACACATGAGGTTTAAGTATTTCAATTTGTAATACAAGAAAAAGTGATCAAATCAAACACAATGCATAGAAAGCCAGGGCTGACTCGGCTGGCCTCCAGCGGATATGCAGTAGCAGATTTGGAACTGGCTTTGCTCTCCTGGCTTCTTTGTCTGGCCCACTCTGCGTGTAGTCTGTGGGCTAACGCTGCTTTAAAACAGAAGTCCTACTGGGCTCCAATTAAGACCACGAGAAGAATTAATGAACAAGTCCTCCAAGTCAGCCTCAACTCTCAACTGCTCTATTTATCCAACTGCTCAGGGGGACACATGGTCTCAATTCAGACACACAATTTCTCTTATCCCTAAATTAAATATGTGTAATTTATGTTTTTATAAACATAGATGACCTTGCCATTAGCTGTAGAATATTGTTGAATACTGTTGAATATCTCTCAGTTTTACTCCTCCTCTCTTTTTGCTCCTCTTTATTGTATTGCATTTCATTTCCCAGCATGCCTAGCAGTTATGTTGAAGTTTCTCTGCTCAGTATAAGAAAACGATGGTTCGAGGGCATTTAAGAGAAGAGGGCTGTTCCCAGAAGACACACGCTGTTCAAAGATTGTTTAGAGAAAAGAACGCCAATAGGTGCAACAAACTTTGCTATATGGTTATTTGTCCCTTAAAATGAGCTGTATTATGGAGCAGCAATCTGAAGATAGCTGTTGTTTTATCACCAGAAAGTTTTAATGTTAAAATCCTGCAAGATGTTTGTCAGCGTGACGTACCTTTAAATTTGTTTTGACAGGTTGCTTAGTAGAAAATCTTTCTTCGTTGAATTTTTTCTGCATATTTTATTCTTTGTTTAGATTTTTTTAGTAATATTTTTATGATGGCTTCTTAAGTTCTGGATGTAGGACAAAGGTAAAACAATAAAATCAACCAAAGCTATAAAAGCGATTTGGAAAGTATCAAAAATGAAGACATGCTTAAAAGTTTTCAAGAGAGTTTCAATAAATTTTAAACTCCTTGGATAGTGGCTATACTTGATTAGACACCATAAATTTTTGTATATTCCAAAAACATCCTGAAGGTAAAGATGCAAATATTAGCTTGAGGTGTGTGTATTGGCCTGCACGTGCATTGTTTTGTTCAGTAGATACATTTATATCTGTCGTCTTGTGTGCAAGCAAACATTATTTAAAGTCACCAACTCACGCCCTTTAACTTTCAGGTTTCAGCATCCACTCAAGTTTCCCATCAATTTAAATATTCATATTGTTGTGTAAACAGAACCGAGTGGTCCGGAGCACACTTCCCAGCGGTGCTTCGCCGGAGAGACCCTGATGAAGATAGATCCTATCGTTAAAATCACACCCACAGAGGGGCCCCCGAGGGACTGTGTAAATACTACTAGCCTTCATCCCCTAATGCGGGTGTCTCTGTTATAGATTGTTTGCCATTTTGAAAAATATGCAACTGTGTCTTTTGCCATTTTTTACACCTTTACGCAAGGTACCACCTTCTTCATGCATGACTACAGCACTAAGAACACACTCAGTCATGTATGTTGATATACTCAGTACTGCATCTGTATCTTGTTTATAAATGTATGATTCTGTCATATTCACATCTGTTGTTTTAAGTTGAGTGTGACTAAGCTTAGTTGAGCTTTTTCACTTGCTGCGCACAAGCGAGCCAGGGCTGACTACTCGAACCCAACCTAGTTATCCCAGAAACCTTCACCAATCACAGCTGTTTGTGTCAAGCTGTCAGATTCCCCGGCAGTACGGCAGAGGAAATGCAGAGAAAAAAAAACCATCTCTCGCTTCGAATGAAAAAAGCAAGTATTTTCGTGTGTGTTTGTTTACTTTTGGCAATCAATATGGCCTCTATTTCTTTACAAGACTGTCAGAACTCTGTCAACAGTTGATACCTAATATTCTGATTTCATTACCTCCTTCTGTGCTGGCCTTCTGAACATAGGCTGCCCAATATTGGCAAACAAAGCTCACAATGTTTCCTATACATATTGGGACACTGTTCTATTGTTCCAAAAAGCTGGGTGCTCGTTTTATAAGCTCTGAGTCTAGGAGAGAGAGATGAGGTAATGCTGAAAGAGGGAAGCAGCTGATAAAGAGCTTCGCTCTCTTTCTGTGCTCTTTCTCTCTCACTCGCTCTCTTTTTCACCCTTACCCGACATCTTTCTTTCGCTCTCTCTATCTTTAGGGCGCAGACACAGGTACAAAAGAATCACAAATTGTTTTTGGCCGGGGCCCAAGTAAGCCAATCAGTGTCTAACCCAGAGTGATCTCATTCCTATTAAGACCATTTGTTCCGTTCTAAATCCAATATCTGTACTGTCAGTAATAATGTAATTTCAGAAGGGCTCAGGCAAAGGGAAAAAGGACAGGATAACTGGGGACGTTGGCATGCTGCTGTGTACTGTGTTTATATCATAGGAACTGGCCTCAGGAAGCAATGCATTGTGGGATGTATTCAGATGTATTCAGGTGACATGAATATAAGAAGCTTGATGGACACTTTGTCAATCCTTTGAAGTTTTAAACATGCTGTAAGCAATGTTTTTTGTCTACCTGACAGATGACTGAAATACTACAGGGGCACTGACATATTACACCTGTCTCTTTAATAGTCTTAGGTTTTGTAAACAGGGAAGAGGCTTAAATATTTTTGTTAGCCAATTAAAACTATCTAATTAGAAGCTTATTCTGCCTGCCAATCATATTGTGCGTTCAGGTTTGCTGACATCAGGTTGGATGATGTCTGTAGGAGGGTGATGTTTTAAACACTGTCTCTGATTGAACGAATGGTGACAGTTTAATAATAGCAACTGCTGGTTAAAATAACACGTATAATTTGAGAAAATTAGCAAAACTGCCCATGGATTCTGACTAAATATTGTTTTGCAAACAACAAACAAATGCCACTGAGATGAATAGGAATGCTAACAGAATTAAGTATTAGTATTAAACCTCTATGTCTAATTCAAAGGCTTAAGTTACCACAATGGCTGAAATTACTTAAAGAACAATTGTTTTTCTCATGTATTATCAGTCAGGTACACTCTGTGGATCAACAACGCTGTGTTCTTATGGGTAAAGATGATGTTAGCTGTTCTGTATAGTTCTCAAAACCATGAGCCTTATGAACTGGCCTGACATAACTATCACCTAGAGCATGAATATTTCATTCTGATATTTCATCAGTCACTCACTGTCAACTGTACAGCCATCCCAGGTTGTTGTATCAAAAGTTTGTTTTAATATCTCCTCAGATTCTTGACATTTCTTCAACTTCTATTGGTCTCTGTGCAGAGCGGTAACTGCAGGCGTCTCCCGTGGTGCTCTGTTAATTGCGATTGCTTGCTCGTATCTACACACATGATCAATAGTGATTTCCCAGAGTACCTGGTAAATCATGGGAAAAGTCAAACTAACATGTGTGTAAACAAACTCAGCAGAACTTAACTCAAACACAGCACATATGAATTAGCTTCTCTGAGGACCTCATCAGAAATAATGCTTTTGTTGGGGAAATTTTGCAGATATGCTTCCAGACCCTGGAACCAGAGAAACCCTGAGAACCAGAAAGCGCCACATTTTGATTACCCTCCAAATTTCAGAACAAGCACTCCTTTAGTAATTCAATCTCAAAAATGCATTTGCTCAGCATTTGTACTGTTCAGAATTGACTGGTAGCTAATATGTAGCTTGTCGTGTTCGTATGAATTCATATGCCATCTTATCTGGGGAGTGTAGAGCTTCGGCGCTCAACCCTGTGACTTGGTAGCCTCGAGCGATGCTTTAATGGCAGTGTTGAGGCTCAAAGTCTCCGTAATTGCTGATTAACACATTTTCATTTGGCTGCTACTGTGCTACATTGGGTGCTGACCAATCAATTAGAATTAGAACCTTTGGTCTCACACTCTGCGTCCCAATTATCAGTAGTTAGCTAAATAGCTTAGGTTAAATAAAAGATAAATAGTCCTAAGTGCTCCATTTTCTGGATTTTGTTAATTAACACAGGCAGTAATTCTGGCTCATCCTTCAGTGTGTATACACAGTAAAATAGAGTAATGAACTGGAAAAGCATATTTTAGTAAATACGCTAATAGAAGATTTGAAACCAAAACTGTGATGCTTGTATTTATTGTAACATTTATTTCCATTTAGGATTTACACAGATTCCGCAATTGTAAAATTCTCGAAATCAACATTTTAAGAAGATGTGGAAGGAGTTAGCAAAAGTCTCCCTATTTTGACTTTTTTTTTGTATTGCAATGTTAAATTCTTTATATGTCCTTTCCTGGAATCGCGACATGAATACCCAGTGAAAATAACCAGGTTTACTTTTTTATTAGGTGACCATGATATATGAAAGATTTGAAATAACCAATGCCATTTTAAGCGTCAGTCTTCACTGCGGGAACTGGCTTTTTAAATTTGAATTCTGTGAAGAAATCTGCTCGATTGGCTATTCAACTGGCTTCTCAAACGTTGAATTGCTCTAGTCTAACAGTAGCTTCCAGAAGTGTAATAAGCTGAATGATTCGCAATGCAATGAATTATAGATGGTGTAAATGGCTTGACTGGTTCACTGAATAAATTGTCAGACCAGAGCAAGGACTGCTGCTTCGTAAAACCCATTGATGATAGCTAAAGTCTTTATAGTCATCTTTTACAAAACGGGGCTTTGCTAGGCAAGGGTCATCCTGAGTGAATTAGAAGGCCAGACTTGATTTATCTGCTGCCATGGACAGCCACTCTCATGTGTGTTTGGCTGCTAATTAGTGCTGGCCCTGCTCTGGAGTATCACCTCAGCAGGCCCACACAAATGGACAGTGCTTCATCTTGCACAGAAAGAAGGGGTCGCCACAAAGAGGGTCTTAAATTACTGCTGTCACTTTAAACACAGGGTCGCCTGGGGCCCGCTGCATGCTGGGATACTTTCAGGAGGACTCTCTTTGTCTGGGGGAAAGCTGGTCACAACAAACAGTGGATCCCTCACGCTGGCTGCTTTGAATTACCCTCTCTCTGCCTCCTGTACGAACGCGGCGTGAGGCGCGGCATGCTCAAGAGTAATTCGGGCTCCCTCCAAGTGGATCACCATGCTGTAATCCATAAATGCATGAACGTCCAAATCGAAAAAGACAGCAAGAGTGTAAAGAATGAGCCACAAAGGAAGTGAGGGGTGAAGGAAGGAAGAGATAAATAAAATGGAAGCTCTTACTTGCGAGGGCCCGGTGTGGGGCATCGACTGAAAGGCTGACCGAATCGTTGCCTGAGGTGAAGGAAGAGAAGAAAAAAGAGAAACGAATTTGGATAATATGTTTCTACTTCTAGTTGCACTTTTGATTCTCCCTTTGTGTCGATATCTGTTCTCTTCAACCTGCTGCCTGTGCCAACTAAGAGCAAGAGGCAAAGTTTAAAAGGAGATTTTACATTTCAGTGAGCTGGTTCAGACTTGTAGTCATCCCTCAGTGTGCTAACTGACGTTGAGATGGTCAGTGTAATACAGGTGGGCATTACATGAAAAAATTAGTTTGAAGCTTTTCCTCACCTTTTCACAGCTTTTGAAGACTTTTCCATAATAAGGGATTTTGGAAACAGCTTCTCTACCTCGATCCCTGTGAGGTAAAGGGCTCCTGCTCAAGAAAATGTATTGTCTAAGTAATTGGGTATGAAGTTCCCTGAAAACGCTCCCTTACTTTTAACAACGATAAAAAACTCATGTTGGTGAGGTTTTGAATCATTAAGGCCCTCCTTTAATATTTCATCTGCATGCTGATTGTTTCTGGTCCGTGAGTGAGAGAGACAGAGGTGTATTTTACTGTCAGAATATACTCTGAACGCAGTTCATCTTAAGTTCACTCTCAGACCTGCTTCTCTCATCACCCCCTTCTCAAGAGAGTTCTTGCATTTCAGAGAAGATTTTGACTGTCCTTTAAAGTCCTCTTTGAATTTTTGAAATGTATCACTGGAGTTTTGAGTTCCAGATGTCATGTGTAATTTAGCATTAGAGCATGCCCTGTTTTTTATGTTCTGTAAAGCCCCAACATCAAACATTTACAGTGTTGAGTGAGCAACAATGAGAGAAAATAATATATAACACAGAACTGAATTCAATACACTTACTGACCAATTCAGACTGAATTCAGTTGTCAGATTCAGATTGGTTACTCATAATGTCAGTCAGATTGACTTACAAACCAGTAAAATTTTCCTGCAACATACTTCACTAACAAGAAATATGCTGTAATTAATCTAACAGCCTTTCTTTTTCTAGATATATTACAGTCTGTTTTGCACGCACATATGTGTTTTTATGTCTATTTCTCTTAGCTGATTGTACTATCAAACATACATTCATCAGCAATGAATGTATCCTATTCTCCAACTCCATTTTGCTATAAAGAGCATTTGTTCTGTGCTCTGTATGTAACACAAACTACTGTAGCGCTATTTGGCAGTCTGAGATACCGGCCCTCTTTCTCTGCAGTGTACAGTAAATACCATGTACAGCAGATTAACGCAGCTATACCTGCCCTCATTGCTGGTGAATGTCTGTGTGGAATGCAGATAAAGAGTAGGAAATGTGGAACTTTCGAGTGGCTGCAAATGCTCTTGGAAGAGGCACAAGGTAAAGAAACCATGGTCAAGACAAACAGCAGAAACAAGTCTTCCAGCTGAGTTTGCTGCGTGTGAGACTGCCCAATGGAAGAATAGCTTCTCACTGTTTTAAATGACATAGGTCCATATCTGCCTGATCAAAGGGTGAAGTGAATCTACAATTACATTTTAGACCTGATCAGTGAAGTGTTAATACATCTGATTTAAGTGTTCACACTT
Organism: Botia almorhae; assembly: GCA_036877575.1. Taxonomy (NCBI): domain Eukaryota; kingdom Metazoa; phylum Chordata; class Actinopteri; order Cypriniformes; family Botiidae; genus Botia; species Botia almorhae. Next base: position 8,147 of record JAZGTJ010008863.1, on the reverse strand, counting down.
CCGCTCTGAAACTGAAGTCATTCTAGAGTCACTTCAGATTTAAATCTGAGTTTGTTTACAGTTTTTTATAGTAACGAATCCTATGACTAACAGTGGTATGATGGTACAGTATAAACCGTTTGATGGTTATGTCATCCTTGTTAAACAGTTTATATCATGATAAAAAGCTTTGCACAGATATCGTTGAGTAAGACTGTTTTACATTATTCACATGTTAAAGCAACAAAGAAACTTGCAAAAGTACAGAGCAGTATATGTCCTATCAAGTCAAAATAAAAACCATTATTAATCAAATAATTGTAGAATTGTTTTAATTATTTAGTTTACTGTTATGTAATGATAAATCATTTAATATCTTATGGTTCATGTCCACCAAGTTCTAAATGAAAGGGAACATAATGAAAACACAATTATTTAGTTGACCAGATTATTCAAACAAACAGGCACTGCCACATTTTACATAATAAATGTCCATCTCTCCTTTGACCAAGCAAGGGAATAAATTTGGTGCCACGGGACTTTCATTTCTGTAGCTACTGTTACTTTATGTCCAGTATTTTAATGTAGAAATGTCATTTCTCATACAGTGATTCAAATATTCTGTTGGAATGATTAGTGTCCTTGTGCTGACTATTTGTTTCATAGCTCACTGTTGCCCCCTATAGAGACTAAAATGACACTTCTGACAGGATGGCCCAGTCTCTCTCGATTCTGTCAAAGGATCTAGTTTCTCTTCAGTAATCTCTCTGTCACCTTGGCTGGAGATGATTAATTGGCATTAAGCACATAAGTGGGGTCTAAATAACCCTCTCTGCTCATTAATAGTAAGGCCACTCATTTTTCAGAGCATTTTCAGACGAGTGTGGAATCTGTGTGACATGCAAAAAATGAAAGCTCCACTGGGGCCTCGTCTGGCCCTTCATCAGCCACTCCATCTATTCTCTCTCATCAGGAAACACTGCAGTGTATAAATGGGATTGTGTTGGCGTCCAGAGCACGAATCAGATCTGTGCATCTGCCCACTGGAGAAAAGACCCAGACATGTCGAACCAGAGGGGTGACAGCATTAGCATGCATGTGCGAAGCGTGACAGCTTATTAAACAACTGTTTCTTTAAATGGATGAATTTCAATAGCCATATCCAACCACTCAGATAAATTGTTAATGGACATTCTGAGATGACTAAAATTAACTCTTGCGATGAACAGTCTCATGAGAGTTACTCATAGCCCATGGTTTTGAACCAGACTGTCAGTAACTTTATAGTCTCTAACATGCTATAATTTAAAAAAGTATCAGGAAAAAAACACTACATTGCTTTTTTAAAATATTGTATTATGTGTGCAAGGTGAGGTGACAAAAGACACTTCCTAAACTTTCTTCTCTGTCTTATATGGAGTTGACATTTCTGTGTGATTCAGTCTAATATTATTATTTTTTTAATTAACAAATTCAAAACGTTATTGAAAAGAGTATCTTATATTAACATGATTTTCCAGGCCTGTTTATGCTGGTTAGTACTGTTTGCTGCCGGTCTAGATGGTGGACCAGCATGACAGTCTGTTCACCAGCAAAACTATCTTGTATGGTCCATCAGCATGGTCTATTTCGTAAAGCGGTTTGACCAAAGAAAGCCTTGCTGGATAAGCTAGTTACAAAGCTTGGTGGAGTCAAGTGTAAAAGAGGAAAAAGTGGTTTTCAAAAAAATAATGCCATGAATTGATTGTATTTATAATGAACAAAATCAGTAAATCAGTATTTGGTGTGATCACTCTTTGCCTTTCATACATCAGGGTTCTCATTATTTACTTTCTATTAACTACAACGTTTGCTTCAATAAACTCCTAATAAGGGTTAAGTGTATTAAGGGTTATATAATAAGGGTTATTGTGTAGGATTAAGGGATGTAGAATAAGATCATGCAGAATAAGGCAGTAATATGTACTTTATAAGTCTAATAAACAGCCTAGTAATATCCATGAAAACAATCCAAACAATCCATATCCAAAAAACAACAATAATAAAAATAAGACCTAAACTACAGTGTTGCCTGTTGTTGTTTGCTGCTGACACACAAATTACAGCAAAATATATATATATGCATCTTTTTTTGTGAAGCATTTGACAAACACATTTGCACAGTGCTGTATATAGATTGTAGCCGTTTAGATTTGTACAGTTTCAGTGTTTGAAATTCATTCATTACCCCACACAAATATCACATTTCCATGCCAATCAGCAAAAGCAGTCTTCTGTGTCATACTTATTTATCTTCTCCAGCCATTCCACTGTGCTGTCCCCCTTCACTGGCTCTCAGAGACACTTAATTTCTATTAATGGTTTTGCATTCTCAGGTTTAAATAAAATCGAACGTTATACGGGGGCACATTTGCTGCACATGAGAAAATATGCATTGGCCATTATCAGCCATAATGTGTTGGCCATTGTGTTCACTGTATGTTTGAGTGAATCATCGGAATAGGGAGATTTATCAGTCTGTCTGCATGTTTTAGGGCTGCGTTTCATCCTACGCAGCGAGTGGCGCGTGTGTTTACAGCCTTACGACAGAGTTAAACAAAAGCGTCTTGTTTCACGTTGTACTTTGCCGTGACCAGAGTTTATGAAAAACATTGCAAAAGGCAAAAATGTACATTACAGTTACATCATAAACAGCAATACTGGACAAATAAATCAATAAATGTAACACAATTCTGAGACTTTATAGCATCCCACTGACAAATCTTCTACTCAGCACACTGTGTTGTTTACAACCCACACACCATCTTCTTGAGTGTTAAAACAGTGATGAGCAAGTACATTACGTCTTTTTTTGCAGTGAGTGAACTTGTTCGTAAACTCTTGAGAGTTCAGAGAACGCCCAAAATAGAAGTGGGTCAAGTCTGTACTAACACAGTATTTTAGGAGCGTTTCCCTGGTGCTGCGCTGTGGCTTGACTGTAGCGTTTGACTGATTGCTGTCTGAGGCACTGAGACTCCCACCAAACAATGCAGCTATTCACTTTTGCTGACAGCAGATAAGCTTTTAACCCTCTCTCCATTTCCCTAGAGCTTCTCTCTCTGTTTCTCCCTCAAACACACACACATGCACAGACATATGTATGAATGTATTTGGACAAACATAGGAATGCTGTGTTTTAACTTTTCAATTAACTTTAAGTCATTAGGAAACCTTAAATAAGGACTTGTGCGGTGGCCATGTTGTTTCATTTGACTGTATTTTTACTAATGAGGTCTCATTAATATCTCACATGTTTCTTAAAGATTTTTGCTCAGGACAAATTTTACTGTGACATTTTCTTTCAAGCACACTCATGAAACACATGAATATTCTCAATCACCACCACAAGAGATATTGCTTATCATGTGTATTATATTTGCAGTTTCCAGCCCTGCTCAGATCAGTCACTGGTGCAATAGAATGTTTGCAGTTATAGGGGAAATTTGTATGCATTTCATTTCTTCTTCCCCACGGGTGCTAAAAATAAGTCAAGCACATTGTGTCAACTCCAAGGCTGTTTCAGAGAATGATGTTTTGAGAGAAACCAACTCCATGAGATCTCTGACTGAATTTCATTGGAGGAGGTGAAGTGTGCAGGGCGATGTTTGAACTGTCTCTGTATAGCCTTTGCATAAGGATTAAATTCCCCTCCCCAAATTTATTAATCATAACAGATATGAAATTTACAATCGCAGCACTGTCTGTTTGTTTGAAAGTGTAATTTGAAGCCTGTGAGAGAAGAAGTCAATTATACATCCCTGTCTCTCATATTAAATTATGGGACGTTTGGACGATGGATTTGGAGATCCATCTCAAAAGATTCGGCTAAATTTTCACACTGCTAATCTCTGTCATTCAACACTCTGCAGTGTTCTCTCAAAACGAGTGGCCTGCACTCTTGTTGCTAAAATAACTCATGCAGATGTCACATTAAAACTTGATTAAGAACATGGTTGGATGGATCTTATTGAACAAAACTGAATATGGGCCTCACTGCTCCGGTAAAGCCACTCTGACAATGTTTATATGGCTATGCCTGATGGAACTTATTTTGTCCATTGAGATATGATACGCAGAGGTAAGAAGGTCAGAGCTACATAAATGCACTGACTGTACTTTTACCCTTGGCGTTTTAATGTCAAAGAGAACTAAACTCCCTGTCCTCCTGCAGGAGAGTAAAATCACAAATGAGATCTAAATATTTCATTTGCGTCTTCAGGGTAGTACTGAGATGTAATGGTGAGCAAATGAAGGCCTCTGATTAAATTTCCAGCTTCTCACATGTTCTACTCAGAAAAAGACCCCAGTAATGTAATTTGTGCCTTCTCCAATGTGTCAGAAAGGATCTCAACAATGCTACAACTGTTCAAATGTTTCCAGTCTACAATCAAATGCCAGAGATTTCAGTATGAACTGACATTTTTGTGTTTTGCTGTTATTGAAACAAAGCGTTGACTAACCAAATACTAAGAAAGGCTGAACATTAATAAAAGATTTTGCATTCAATTAGGAACAAATTCAAAACAGAAGCATTTTGACCCAGTTGTATCTCGATACTCTTACTGTAGGGAAACAATTGCATCTTTTGTGTCTATTTTTATATCTTCAAATAAATTTCTCTTGAGCTATGAAATTTTTCCTGTGGTTGATAAAACCAAACAAACTCTGATACAAAATGCATCTAATTATTGAGACTGTGAGCTCCATTTAAGCAAGACTGGAGAGTCCAGTGCCAGAAAATGTATGACTGATTGGCTTTCCCATTTTTTCTATTACATTCTATTATCTGATACAGCAGTTTACACACATTAGTGCAATTATGAATGCTCTTTTATTATAGCGGTATCGACCAGCCATCCTCAGAGAGGGACTGAGCAACGACAGGTAATCAGAAGTTTGATTGATGATTTGTTTAGAGTATATTGACTGACCTCACTCAGCCTGCTACAGACTGTATATTTATGTATTTCTCACATATTTCTCTCTATCTCTGTGGCATTAGGGCAGACCACAGCATAAACCCACATCCTAGAAACCCACAAAAAAGCCACGATTTACCAGAAGCCATTTTGGAGCCCATAATGACACATTTTACAGCAGAGGGGTGTAGAAGACGGTAATGCTGTATTTTTTTACTGTGTTACGGCCATGATGAGGTGCCGTGTATGTGTGTTTATAGTGGGTTGGAGGTCTAATGGAGGCCAGACTCATTTTGTTTACTGTCCATTCTCATCATCATTTTACAGCTGAAAAAGACGACCTGGAATATCAAGTATGAAGAGAGCCTTAAAACTCAGAGTGCAGCTGATCGTTATACTGCACGCTTCTCACATCGTTTTACACGGGCTGTTTTACATCAGCAAAACTCAGGAACGACCACACTTGTGTTCACAGGATACTCTCTGACATGCAGAATGCCTTATAGTGAAGACAAATAAGTTTCCTTTATGCGCCCTTGCTAACTTACACCATGAAGCACCAGTGTTTGTTCTGTATCCATATTCCCATTTAATACCTCCAATTTCTGACCATTAAAGCACTTTTTTGCCTGATGCTTAGAAGATGACTTAATAAAATAAAAACAATAGAATTGGCTTGCCAGTGTTTTTAATTAACAACAAAGTCATCTCCTAGCAACCAAACTGCGCAAGAAAAGCGATACTATGTGATGCTTGCATTTGTTCTGCAGGTGTGTTAGTATCGACAGGGACCATATTGTATTTTACACACATTTTTGCACAGGTTCATTTCTAATGTTATTTTACAAAAAGCTTTGACATATTGATGCACTTAGTGCTTTTTAACTGAATGTTTACGCACTGTACGTCACACCTGGATCCCACTGAAATTGGAGCTTGTGATTTCTGCCCAAGCTGAAAGGTTAAAAGTTGAGCTTTAAGTAATGCTTTATTGCACTTTTTTAAGTAGGAATTTAAAAATTCAGACTTTATGAGATGAATGGAACACAGCATTAGTTATCTGTTTAGATACGGTGGATTTACTGTTTTTTTTTTAGCCCCGTAGTGTTGACTCACCAAGTTTCACGCAGGGTCTTAGTATTTTATTAACCGGCTGAGTTAGGCAATGCATGGACTTCTGCATTGGCCCGTGGATAAGTTCCAAAGCACACACAGGTCTGCTGTCAGGGAAGAGCATGCAACCTCAGGAGAGAAGTGACCAATGTAATCACACTGGATCTGCTGCTCTGCATCGCTCGGGCTAGCAAAACAAAAATCAATCCGTCTCGGCAAGGAAGACTCCGAGAGAGAAAAGGAGAAAAAGAGAGAGAGATACATTACTACAAGACACAAAGCATAAATCTATTCAGCAGTGGGAAATATTGCACAGCATAAGACACAATTGAAGATAAATAAGGCACAGGGCATGACTTTAAAACAGTGCATTAAAGGAACTCCTCAGGGGATTGAAATCACTGCCTGTGAACCCAATTATGAAAGTAAATTACAGGGGGGCAGCAGCATGATTTCATGGTTCACTATCATTTTTCAACACCTTTTTCCCTCTCCCCTCCACATTTAGATCCTTTCTCTGCTATAACATTTCTCCAGGACAAATCCATTCAGAGGTACAAAAAGTTTAATGTTTGTTTATTATTTACAGTTGGTTTTACTGTAACTAGTGTTGCCATTCCACAGGAGAGCTTCACTGTAACTGGCAAATTAATCTTTCTTGTACAAGACTTAAGATATTTGTTTAAATCTTTTATTTATTATTTAAACCTGGAAACAATGTTAAAGATCCAGAAGGTAATCAATAAAAAATAAAACAAGGACATTATGTAAAACAAAGACAAAGTTTGTGCACTAACATAGAAGATTAAAAGAGGTCAAACATGTTGATATAACGTTATTAACAGTTTTCCATTGTAATGTGTTTCTACCCTCAGTAGGGGTCCAAGTAAAATAGAAGGGAGTGTGTCTGTCCACAAGCATCAATCTTTAACCTCAAGCACCTCCCACAGCCCAGTGCTGAGCGCCCTCGTCCCTCACACACATCTCCCCAAACGTCTCACGATCACTGGAGCACGACCACTCAATAACACCCTCAGTGTAAACACACTCACACTGAATCTCAAACGCAAGTTAGGCTGCATATACTGTAGGTGTTTTTATATGCTTTTTGTTGGTGGTTTATGTGCAGCAGACCAAGGATATAATGATATACTGTAATGAGTATGTGTGTGTGTGTATATATTTAATGAACTTATTGCGAATCATTTTATTGTATCATTAGTTAGGTAGCGTAGGTTGGTTACTTAAACAACTATATGTTAATAGTTGTCGGTGTATTGCAAGAAAAATGTAAAAAAAACTGTGACTTAAAACTCCTGTAGTAATTTTTCAGCAATTATGGAGGAAGCTTTTTTATCACATAGCTCACTACAGTCTTTTGTTCATGAATGATTATGACCACCTGAAAGCATCTGCACATTCACTGAAAGACTTTAAATAAAACCAGGAATTCAAAGGTCCCACAATGCCTTTCTAATGACTTTCTCCAAGTTCCCCTCAGTAGATGAGCAGCAAAAAGATGAGAGGCAGTCGAGAACACCCCCCCAAACTCCTGCAGTGTGTGTGTGGTTAACCCTCAGACAGGTTAACCCTTTAGCTGAGTAATCACACAGGGCTAATCCTCTCCCAGACGGAGTAGCCTTTGCATCACCCTGCATACAGAAGTAGCCACACTCCACACTGTCGCATGAGATGGAGTGAAAATGCCGGAAATCGCCTTCCATTCCCTGTGATATCTGCTAGCCTGAGGCTGTGAGGATAAGATGATTGAGGTGACACAGGAAAGAGAGAGAGAGAGAAAAGGAGGAGGGAGGGGGATATGAAATGGAAAAGCGGAAATCCAACCTACCGAAAGATGAGGAAAAGGGACAGATACCACAGTAAAATGGGAAAACTATATATATATATATATATATATATATATATGGGAGATGGGGGTGAAAGGAAGAGAGGAATAAGAGAGTGAGGAATTGGAGGCTTAGACTGCTAGACTGGTCTGTGAATGATAAGGGAATTGAAAAAAAAGTGATTGGCATCTAATCTATCAGGTCTAAATTCACACATTCAAGCACAATAGCGCCCATCCAGAGGATTTAG
>JAZGTJ010008862.1:1679-20317 GCA_036877575.1 Botia almorhae | reverse complement strand
AGGTAAGAATCTTATCAGTTTAGCCATCATCACCAGTGCCACTCAATGTCTCATTCCCTGGTAACCTGCTTTATACTGAATAAAAACCTTGGAAATTCTTGATCCCTGAAAGAGACGAGCAAGAAATGAAAGTCATTTATCATTCAGCGCAAATGTCAAAACTCCAGACTCTTTCTGGAGTCATTTATCAGATTGCGTAGTGAGCAGATGGGTCAGCCTTCAGGGCTACCTCACTGCTTTTATCCACAGTTATAGGTGAACGTCAAAGAAAACACGTTCATGACTGAAGTGAGTAAGAGACAGAGTTTGGAGGGAAAAACAAACAAAAAACTAAATTGGAAACAAGATCTCACAGCTCCAGAGCGCGAGAAAAGGCATTTAACACCGTGCTACACAGCAGACTTTAAAGACAAATGTCCATCCACATGATTGTCAGATTATTTATTGACAACACAAACACATAACACATTTCAGGGGAAAGCCAAGAATTCTGGGAAATTAAGAGTTCACCATGCTCACCATGCTTCATAAAATTTAACTGAATTTATTAAAGGAATTACACAGCATTTGCCATTCAATTCAATGTACAAATATTTTTCTATACAAAATCCATATACAATATCCTTATACAATATTTCTTATACAATATCCTACTAGGTGCGATTACGTGAGCTACAGTAATTGTTATAATGCCTGCAGTTGACCTAAAATACAATAAATTGATATGAAACAGACTATCTATACACTAAAACAGTAGTGTATCAGACTAACTGTAGCATATTTGTGGACTTTGTGGACAGAACTGAGCACTTCTCATCCACAAATTGAGTGAAGAGACACAAACAGAGAGAAAACACACACACCGGAACAACATGCCCCAGACACACACACTCTAAAATAACACAAACATTTACATAAACTGAAATAGCATACCATAGACACACAGACACTAAAATAGCACGTCAGACATGTACACTGCAATAACATACTGCATGGCATACTGTACATGCTGGGATCAAAGCATGCTAATCTATTTTAAGTTAAGCGTTTTAGGAGCAGAAACTTAGATCATCGAGCAAATATCCAGAAATCACACCTCAACAGCTGAAATTCTCATTCACTGACATAAGAACTGTCAACCTTTCATGAAATAAAATAACCAGCCTCGAAGCCCGCCCACTGCTCTAAAACCCTTGTAATCTTCTGGAACCAGAGATCAGGGCCAGTTGCCGAGTGGCACAGAGGAGTAAACAACACAACACACACTGGCCTTCAGAGTCAAAAGTATCTCATGTCACACCCCATCCCATCAGTGCCTCTTTGAAAACACACACTCATGTCATGTAACAAGTTGCCAGCTTCAGCTTTGAGCTCCCCACTGGCACCAGTTCTTACAAAAAATAGACCTAAATGGTGTTTATACCTACTGTATAAACCAGTCTTTCTCCAGGTTATTAGTGTGAATAAGAAAGAAGAAACATTCTGTTAAAGAGAGCTGTGCCGAAATTTCCATGGTGGATCCATAAAGCCCTTTGCTTGTGGGCCTAGATAAACCTTTTCACATTTTCTGTGCTGATTTTAATGTTAAATATAAAAAATATGGAGAAAATTATTAAAATGTGTTAACCTTAAAGTATTATACTTTTATTGGTAACTAAAAGCATAATCTAATTAACCAAAGGAGGCAAGGGATTCATAGACCTTTACCACAGATACTATTATCCTGTGGTAAGCTGCAGACTAATGCAGGCTGGGATTCTGTGTGTGGGACTGCATGGTCAACATTTCCTTTCATAAAAGCATAGTTAAGCAATTTATGTGGGGATTTTGCGACCCTCCAATCAATTTACATTTATCTAAAGAGACTTACTGTTCATTTTAAGGTCCGTTCACTGGGCATCACACCCATGACGTGTTGTTGTTAACAACCATTTAATTTACCAGTTAAGCTTCAGGATCCCACCCGCAAGAGTCACACAATCACAGCCTCCTCCTTTCTTATAAATGCCTCAATTATACTCTTGTACAGCTCAGTCATTCCATACAGTATGTGACTGAAATGTTAATGGCATGTGCTGAGAATGAGACGCAATGGACATTTGCAGTTATACAGTAACAACTTAACATGCACACACACAGCTGCAGGATAAAAAAAAATGACTAAAAATGGAACTAAAAAGCCATCTGCAGGGTTCCCACTGTTGTAAATTCTGTGTGAACCAACTTCAGTGTTCTGACATAATTCAAAATGAAATGGAAAAATAGAGAGTGTAGCTTTTTTCCACTAGGAATTGAGCTTTAGAAAAGTACGCATTTTAAAGCTTGCAGCAGACTACCATTGGAGGGGAGTCGTTAAGGTCTCTGGCTCCACCCAATCTGCCAGACTGACATCATCAGAGAAGGTCCAATGTTTCCATCAGACCTTCCAGAGCAGGAAAACATTTTCAGATTTTGATTAAAGATGATAAGGGCACATGAATAAAAAAAATGTACAAGGATAAATAATTTATAATAAATATTGCAATATTCCATATAAAATAAGTATATTTTGATTTCATGGTGACTTTAACAACAGATTCAAGAAGTTTCAAAGACTTTTTGAAGCACCTTTTAATTTATATCAAGCACTAAACCAAAAAACTGCACTAGTCTAACAAAATTTAGTTTAGGTGAAGCACTTTCAAGGATATGTCTATTCTCACAGTCCTTCCAGCCACCGAAAAGCCACACTGTGTCCAAAAAGTACCTACAAAGATCAATGTCACACACACCATCGGACAGCTTTTGCAAAAAACATATAGTTTTATAAACATAAAACATATAGAGTTTTCTTACAGCACAAGTTATCTTGTTAAACACACCCAGATGACCTAGATTGATCAGCCATCTAATTTAAAACACCCTAACCAAAGTGTAAGAAGGCATGCGTTTTCACAGAAGCTATAAATCAGAAGGACTGTACAGAAGGAAATGTCTCCATTATAATGACACTTCATTATAATACCAGCAGGGCTTTTTGTTTACAACACTGAGCAGAGAGGTATTTAAGGAAATATTTTATCTATATATCATTTTAACCAGCCAGCGAGCTGCTGAAATAATTAATACCTGCCTCAAATCAGGTTATTAATCATCTCTATGAATTCATCCTCTACTCCGCACTGCTGTGCGGTCTCTGTTAAGAGAATATACAGTTCCTCTAGGTCAGCACTTTTTAAGCTTTGCAGTGATTAAGTATAACAATTAACTCACGGTAGGGAAATACTGGTACAGTCTTATCAAATAGAATTCTGATAAAGGACCAAAGTTTGGCAACAAAAAGTTTGGTAACAATGCGTTCATGAACGTCTGAGGAAAATCAAACGTCTTTTCTGAAAGCCATTTGATCTGTTAGGAACTGGCAAGATTGCTTTAATGACTGTCAACACGTTTTATAGATGTGTTATCAGGCAATAATAGGAAATGCTTTTGTATGAACTGAATCAGTGTGCATGCTTGCAAAGTGATGTTATGGGTTCAGTCTTCTTAAATATTCTACACTTTCAACAAATCTGGCATTTCAAAAGTTCTCAGCTGTGCGTCCATAATTTTACACACATATGAGTAATTAAAACATTTCAGCAGAACATTGTGCTGATCTACATATAAGAGCAGAGAGCAAGTGACCACTCCAAACTCCAATAAGTTGTGTGGTACACTGTTTCAGAGCTTTTCAGAACGCCACAGCAGCTAAACAAGTAGGGCTGCTTTTCATAGGCCTGGTCACAGGTTACAGAATCCATCCCACACAAAACACATGATCTTCAGTATTCAGAAAAGCTGCTATTTTTATCTTCAAACAATTTGAAGGCACCATAAATTATATACAGCAAACAACTTGTCTGTCCAAATAATCATCAGCACCGCATAAAAATCAGTTGATTACTCGCACACAACAGATCAGCATATTTCCACAAAGAAATCATTGTAGAATTAAAAGCGTTTTCATTTTGAATTGCTTTTATTGACTTTGCTTTCAAGCGTTGCTGGATTGCCAACTTATATAAAGCAAATAAAATTAGAGATCTAGGGCTCTCAAGCTCCATCATATACACAGTACTAAAGTAATTTTTTGGTTGTTGATTTCATAATTGCTTTAAATGGAATAATAGATTTTATATTTCAAATGAACAAGATTCAATTTCAGGAACAAGAATGAAGTAGGGTACACATCCAAAACACATGCAAAATTAATTTCTTGTTGCTTTATACAACAGCATCAAATAGTTATTCATATTTTAAATGAATTGCAAAATGACTAAGACTCTACAACAATGCATAGAAAACGTTGACTCAACAGGAGTAAGTGAAAATACAATGCCGTAATCGACATTTTTATGATTAGTTAACTGCGGCAGCCATACTCGTAATTGTGATTGTTTATTCGATTACTTGTGCTGCTCTTCTACAGAACATGCTGACGAGGTTTGATGCTGCCATGTGGAGATCATGAGAGTAAGAACAATAAGGGAAACCCAACAGTGTATCAGTTATTGATCTAGCAGCACAGATGTGACATGCATGAACGGCAGTGCTGCAATACGCGCCAGAAGAACCACTGCTGTCATTATGGGGCCAGAAACAAAAAACATTCAACGCAAACATTAAGTTATAGACATGAGAGCATAAATATTGAAACTGATTAAACACTAAAACTTACAATTTTTAAACCCCCCTCTGAGTGGATCAGAAAAACTCAGCTTACACAAAGGCGTTCAAATACAAAGATCTTATCATTATATGTTACACCATCTAGAATATGTTGGGTAGATTCAGAAATCCCCTTTATTAAGCAGACAACTTTCCATCTGTGGCTGCTCCATGGATAGATCTGTTTCCATGGACACACCCAGTAATGTGTGCTTCATTTGGCTGTGTGTGTTAGTGTCAGCAGGTGCGATGCGAGACTGCATATCAGATAGAGCTACTGTAATACAGGAGTAGAACCTCAGGGTTCAAAGCCTGTGTGATTATCTTATCAGAAGGTACGATGATGGATCCATGTTGTTCCCTGATGTTGGGTTGTTTCCTCTGCGGTGAACATGCAGCAGGCAGAGGAAAAAATTCACTCTAAACACATTGAAAAATGTGTTTGTAGTCAAAGTCATTTCATTACATCAAGTAAGCGTGAGGGTGCCGGCATGTATTCACGGAAATAAGTAACTGCTTTATTACTCACCTAGACCTTAATATCTTGTTTCCAAGACAACCATGAAAGTGAATGTTCATGCCTTCGATCAAGGACAAAATCATAGTGTGTATAGGAGAGTGGCCATAGGGCACTGATCTGTATTCTATTCTTTAAAAAAATAACACTGCAGTACACCAATGGCCTTGAATCGAAACGCTTCAATGCACAGCAAGTCTAATTAGGCCCTTAAGGAGGGTGTCTTTTAGCAAATCAACAAAAGAAATTATGCATCAAATGAGTTTAGCTCTTCAGTTTGTCAAAAAACTTGGTGCCAAGTCAAATGTGTGAAAATTTTTCCCTTCATCATTGGTTAGGCTAATTTTACTGGGTTTGGACTCTCAAACAAACTGAATAATAAAGAACAGAACTAATGTTGTGTCTTCTACTTCAGTGGGCTGTTATAAAGATGTTAATGGTTTTTTTGTGTATTTAGTTGCATAGTGACATAGCGACAGATATTTCCTAATGTGTCTAGACATCAGCTGTCCTTTATTAATCCAGCACGACAATATATTTTGTACAGTTAAGCAGAGCTTCACATAAAACTGTATCTGCTTTAAAGGGCTGTTTAGTGCCAAAATGTCTATCTACTGCAGACGGCACTGAATTTTAACATTCAAGAAAACGGATGCTAAAACCAGGCCTGTGGCTCTGATTCACTCCTCTGACAGTGTTAAAGGCAGTGGTAATAATGACAAGACAAAGTGCAGAGAAAGCTGCTTTCAATGGGGGAAGGTTTTGATCTCATTCTGTAATTTAATTTCAATTACAGAGAGGATTAGAAGACAGCTGTGCTAAAGGCAATGTGGCGCTTTCTGTTTACTTTATACTATTAGCTCGTGCCCTTTTCTTAATTATGAAAATAAAAGAAGTGATTTATAAATGGAAAGAGAATGAGAACATGACACAGTTATTCCCTGGCTGCCAAAGAGAGAGAGAGAGAGAGAGAGAGAGGATAAAAGCATTGCAGCTTTACGGCCTGGCCACCACACACAAAATCCAGCAATTACTTCAAGATGGAAAAAAACTTGTGACTTCATTTTGTTTAATGCCGTCAAACATACATTTGTCATTGTTTGAGACCTACAAAACAGAGAGTGATAAAACATTTAATGAAGACGAAATCACCACAAAAAAGAGGCAACAAATCTGTGCTCAACACTATAACATGGTAACTAGCGTATGGAAAAACTGAAACTGTATATAAATGTCTGTTTATCTTAAACCTGGTTACACTCTGTCAATAAAGCAACGTAAGCAACTCCACAAAGCGTTAGATACTGTAAAGTCAACAATATCTCAAAAACAAATGTACGTCTCGTTTTAAGTCTCAAAACAAGATTGTCAGCAAAGGACTGAGAATCTAGCATGCTGAAATGTTGTTGTAAAACATAAAACACAAAACACTTTTTGGGCCCTTGATCTCTAAATATAATCAACATAATCTCATACTAAAAGCCAATGACACAACTCCATGATAATATTCTTCAATGAGAACATTGTTTCAGATGAGTACGCAAAAACATTAAAGTTCATTAAATATTTAAAACCCTAAAAAGCAATTCTACAAAAAAGAAAAAAAACACTTCAGGAAGACATTAGTTTTTAAGGGAACAAAAGTTCAACTGCTCAGGGTTCACAAGTTGACTAATGTTCTCTAATGACATGACTAACTGTGAAAGCTTGTTAGTTGATTAAATCTAAATGAGGGTGTGTTCATAAGGGGTTTAACAAGCTTATACCTCCAATCCAGATGGCAGAATAATATATGCTGGCTACAAAACACCACATACGGACCAGAAACACCCACAAACATGAAGAGGGAAGAGACAGAGATAGCGAGAACATACTGAAGGGAGGAGAACGGGAGATTTGAGAGGTGCAAAGAAAAATAAGAGAAAAAGCAATCGGGTAACCGTGAGCTATTAATTAGATGCCATTGTAAGATTAAGTTAGTGATTACATGTTCATTTTAATTGGTTAAGATTTAAACGGGGCCAAACATTTGGCTGGGCAGTTAGAATCAGAGTGAAGTGTCTGACTGGCACATGTCATACGCGTGACTTCTGGATAAATTTATCACCTGACAACGTCCCTTCGACAATTTGTATCTGATTCTCAAGAGGCTGATCGTGTATCAAAGTAATCTTAAATGGTGACATACTGTATCACTAACACCCTCACTGAACCCTCGGCTTGTGGATAATTTACAAGGCCTTAAAACAAGATACAAAACCCTTTGGAGGGTATATTATATTTTCTCCTCACATCTAACATCTTCCGTTGCAATGCATATCAGATTTCACTTCATTATAAAGTGAAAATCAACACACTGTTGATGTTTTTTAAAATTTGAACTTTCCATGATCCTTCAGAGGACACATCTGAGGAGCACAGGCAGTTTGCGCTTGTGTTTTGTGATACACCACAGATGCAATAGCTATGCATTGGATAAAAGCCCCTGTTCATAAAATAGGAGTTAACATCCCCTGTTGTGTTTCACAGAACAAAAAAAATCAAACAACAAATAAAGAACTGTTAATAAAATAACATTTACATTCATCTATATTTAAATATGAGACCTTATTCATTTCTAGACAGTTTTGTCTTCATAACAACACTGAAAACATACTGCTATAACCTAAACTATCTATATTACTATAGAATACTATAGAATACAACAAGACTTATGCTACACATTGATAAAGAGAAATACAATCCTAACATACTGGGCCAGTTCACATTTCTGTTAAAGGAAGTGAATAACATAGTACGTTACTATGTCACTGGGACAGAACCCAGCCATGTGACTCAACTTTACTCACACTGTCAAATAAGCAAAACAACAAAGCAGTTATAAAAACACTGATACATAAAGAAAGCAGAGCACAAACTGTTAGCCTCAGCCAAATGTTGCCTTTGGTCTGTCCTGGACAGACTGGCAGAAAGCAGTAATGCCCATTTGTTTTCCAAATGTCACTATTAATGTGGCATGGTCTAAGAACACACACACACACACAAAGAGAGAGAGAGAGAATATACAAACACAGAGTAGGATACATACATAAAGCATGTATAGTAATGCATGTAAGTTGCTTATAGCTAAGCGTACAAAGTACTGGTGCAAATAACAGTCAATTATGAAAATGTAAATATAAGGGTACAGACATTTTATGATGATGTAGTATTACATAACACGCATCAGACTGGCATGTGTATGCTCACAAATATTAGAAAACATATCGTAAAGAGTTTATTTGTACTATTGAGGGAGGCTGATCATAAACCTGAGAGGTTGAGCTGGATATAGCAGGTGCCTAATAACATCAACGCAGTTGCCACTCCAGAAATGACACAGCAATTAAACAGCCAATCTGCTGTTTATTTTACTGAGACGTACAGAATGGAGCACAAAACATACCCGCCCCTTAGTACTAAATTTCCTTCTTTACAGGTTATTGAAGTGCTCTGTGTAGCTGTAAGAATAATCATTCAAATAAAGCTCTCATCCTCGTGAAGTGAGGTGTCATAACAAGTGCAGAGAACAGGAGAACTTCTCTGCCAGAGCTAATACAGTCCTAATGGCTTGGCTTTGATGCGCGGCGGCCCCAGCGAATGCTTTGAAAGAATAGTGTCACTGGTCTGTGTACTTATGTCCCAGGCCCTGATTTGGTTTAGTAGAGAATAAGCATAAACTGAAACATTATTTAAAGAGACTCTTTTTTTATTTTTTTATAAAACGTTAAATATTAATATAAACATATGAAAAATGTAACTTTATTCATTTTTCAATGAAGTTAACATAGCTTCAAGTTTTCAAGTAATTAATCAAGTTAACAGTAATAAAGACAAAAAATATAAACTAAGGGCATGAGTGGTTTTACTTGTCAATATTGCAGTATGTTGTTTGCTTATAATGGCCAATGGTAAATCTGTTATGTTGCATTTACGTGGCAAAGCCTTAAGCACAAAACAAATTTGACACATTTCCAATTAATCATGCCAGGTTTGTTTATATTTTCTTCAGACATAATCGATTACTACAGAAAGACTACCATGATTAATTTTTTTAATTCTGAAATGTCAAAAATGGTAGCCTAAATTACAGCCTAAAATTTGTTTAACTGCACCAGATCAAGCCAGAATCACATTTTTTTAATAGATATCACAACCCTCTTACAGATATATAGAACAATATGCATACCAACAGATACTTCCAGCTGTACTCTCATGACATCACTGTAAAATCCGTAAATGTATATTTCTATTCAGCAGCCTGAGTGTTGTCGTACATGGTTGTTATTTTTTCACAGGTGTAAAGAAAGACTTACTTGTAGGCTATAGCTGCGGCGCTTCTTCCATGGACAAATGTGGATTTTAGACAAATGTGGATTTCCTGCCCAAATCAAAGCAGCAAATCATTTTCACCTCATGTTGTTCTAAACCTATATACTTTTTCCATGTGCCAAAAAAGGAGATATTTCTCACTCCTTCTTCCAGAAAACAGCAAGTTAAATGACAATGTATGTCAAGGTTTAGAAAGACATAAGGGTGAGAACTAATGACAGAACTGATATTTGTAGGTGAACTATTGCTTTAAGGCATTGCTCTGGAAAACACTTTCTTCACTGGGCTGAACCTAACATTTGGTATGGTGAGAGATCGCAGCATCTTACACAGTCACAGTGTGCTGTGACATGTGGCCAAAGTTCTAGAGAGTGTCTCTTTGCTTCCTGTTGGCCTGCAAGGGTAGCATCTGGGAGGAAGATGACATGTGCTGCATCTGGTCAGTGCCAGTGACAAGTCGTGCTCTAATACGTACATCCTCTTGCTCAGCCCCAAACACCCCCATGTCCTGCTGGCGCCTTGGCTTTTATCTGATCCTAGGTACATCCATTAATGACTTTATGTTTCCTTCATCCTTTAATGTCACACGTTTGAATTTGTTTTTCAATGTGTGTTTCCCACAGACCTGTTCCTTTAAAGAGAAAGATGGACATCAGATCTCATCAAGGACAGAATCGTCAGGAGAGAATGGGTCATTGTTTTTCCTGCATGTCAAAGACACTTCACTGTGGCCTTGAAGCTTTCCCAGCTACCAATTTTAGGTTGTACGAATGTTTTCCTAATGTTTCAATTAAATAGCAAAAACATTAATGTTATTTTGAATTTTCCAGGAATGTTCAAAACGTTCCGTTTTTTTAGACACTGTAGTAATGATAGTGCTTGGTTGTAAGAATGTTATTCAAAGTTTTTAATTCTGTAAGTTTCTTAAACCTTCCAGTAACAACCTAAGAATAACATTAATGATAAATACGATAATGTTTAAAAAAGTTCTACTAATGTTACTGCAAAAACAATTTAAGAATTAAAATTTTTAGAAAACGTTAGATAACATTCTGAGAATGTACCGTGTTAGCTGGGTTGTCATTTCGCATTTAAACAAATTTGTAGTCCTTGGATTCAGTGTTTATTGTAAATCTAAATTGTGTTTCTGTCATGGAAACAAAACTTCTTTTTGCACCAGGAACTGGATCCAGGCTTGGGGTCACGACTGTGTCCTAAACCGAAGACTTGGTTGGTGGACTGGGTGGTCTGTCAGTCAGACTGGGAGCCACAAATAAGGATTTGAGTGCATGGCAAGCTTCTCTCAGAACCTAACGCTGTCCCAACACAAACAGCTGGAGGAATGCAAAGCTCTTCTGGTACAATGAGTGTACCCAGGCCCAGCAAGATGAAGAAAGCAGATAAGATGTCCCTCATACTGTAGGGATTATGGGTAAATTAAAGTAACATATATAAATCTCTTGTGAAGAATAACTTTCTTTTTAATAAACGTATTACGATGCTCAGTTTTCCATCTTCTCTAAGCCGCCAAGAACAATAATTTTATTTCACAATCCGCATCAGAGCCAAACAAACATAATTTATTTAAACAAATCCAAACTTCCAAAATCTAATTTTGTCTGTATCCAAACCCACGTGGCTGAGAAAGTGCAAAGAACAAACTTAAGCTACAGATGTCTAGAGCCAAGACACAAAGCATCACAGAGAGCATTACACTGATACGACTGGAGTGCAACCGGGAGCTTGAAGTTGAAAAAATATCCCCTGGCATTATGGTGTATTAATGTAAGATATTGTACTGATCTGATGTTTAACAGATTTTGCCTCATGGGGCCAGCAAACAACGTTTACACACATACTGTATGCACAAGGGGGCACTTTGTCATCGCGACAAACAGCTGTCATGTTTCGAGAACTGCTTGTCCTCCGGTCCAAGATTAGATTCTCCTTGAGAAAACAGCCATTCAGACTTCATTAATAAACTATCATAAGTCTTTCTTTGACCATTCAATGAAGAAAGCTCTTCTGTTGACTGTCTTGTTAAAAAAACAAAACAAAACAAATCTAGTTTAAAAGCTTTACCTTTTGTATGATTTGATATCAGGTAAAGGTCAAGAAGCTCTCAGCTCTTTCATGTAGTTTGTAAAGCAAACAAGGACTATTATGTTTACATAATGTCCTGCTTTGATGCAAGTCTTACATGCAAGACATCCTTGGGAACAATTTAGCTTGCTCTGTTCATAGTGTAACGAATACATGCCAATGTATTACTGTTTAGGCAATGAAGTTAGTTGCCTCTTGGCTATGCTTTTTTGATTGTTATTACAAAGGCTACATATTTAATCCCTATGTCAGGTAGTTCATACTTCTTTTTACTGCTTATCTGAGCTAAAAGATTAGCTAAAAGATTAGCTAAAAGATAATACAAGTTTAAATGTTGGTGGCATACCTAAAAAGCATCTTATCTCCATACTTAACAAGCTTTAATCACTGATGAGGTTAAACATGCAACAGTTAATTACCAACATTACCAAAATACAAATGTTGCACTGATGTGTTGTTTGGTTCATCAATGCTGTCTGCTTACATGTGGGCTATTGTTGTAGATGTGAGGCATCCTGTGTAATTTGGAGTATACTGGCATCAAGAAGTTTACAAAGGATCAAGAAAGCTTGAGGTCAAGTGTCAAGAGAGCTGTGCCTTCCAGTACTCACACTAACAGTATTTATAAACCCTAACACACACATGTACACACACGCACTCGCACACCCTTTCCTCTCTGGGTAACCACATTCACAGTGGTTAAAGTGAAATGTGTACAAATTGAGCCTGAAAAGAACAGCTTCACTTGACTGAATGTGTGTGTCAGTATGGGTCCAGTAAGGGTTTAGTTTTTGTGAAGGGCTCTAGACTGTTAGTATATTCACTGTGAACAGTGATGCAGGCTATAGCACTGACCGGACCCCAGAAAAAGAGCTGTGATGGAGTTTCACAGTCTTGCTACAGAGGTCACAGCTTATCAAATGAGGAATTTGGTTGTTCTAACTTTCCTCGTTTTCAGAAGATAAATATGAGTTGGTTTTGTTTGGCCTGTGAATTATGACATTATCAGCTTCAGGAATGTCTGGTGTTGAAGTAAACAAGCTGTTAGCATGCTAATGTGGCGGTTTGTACACAGATACTCTACTCACAGCACCTGATAATTAAACTCTAACTCACAAAAACTATTTTGTTTTTTCTTGTTGATTGTTCTGTCTGTTCAAATCTGTGTACGTCGTCTTGCTTAAAGTCTGGTCCACTAGCTAATAACTAGCTCCCCCAATCTTGAGTCTTGAGATCAGTTTTAAGGAGGCAGACATACAGTTCTGCATTAAGAAGTTCTTACAGGCATTATTTAGTCAAGAACCTCCCAGTGTTGGCCATCAGGATTGAAACACAGCACCCTTTTCATTTCACACAGTAATGACGTCTCTGGTTACCATGGTAAATGACCCTCTCAGGACTGTTTAACAACAGTGGATTGGACTAATAACGTATGATTGACTGACCTATGAATAAGATGAAAACAAGAAATGAATGCCGATAATTCCCTAAGTGAATTGTGAATTAAAGAAAAATTAGTGTGTGTAAACAGGGGAAGCCTAGCACAAGCTTCCTGCCAAATCTGAGTCAGGAAGCATCAAGATCCGGAGGGGAATACTTCACATGATGGCCTCTTCTGTCATTGAACTACACAGACTAAGAGGAAAGAACAAGACTAAAGGGCAAAGTTTTGAGTTAAAGAGTATACATATACAGTATATATAAACTATGCAAAGTTTGTTGTGCAAAATGACTAGTCATGGGTGCCTATACAACTCGTCAACTAAACTAATCAATTAATCAATTGTAAGGAAGCTCAGCCTAATTAAGTATTTAATTAGGTTCAACTGATCCCAACTGTATGTATTTCTAGTAGGACATTTACAAAAGTATGTTTTTGATTTCAAACAAAAACAAAATTAATAACTAGAACGCGCAAGAAGGCAAATGTTCAAAATGCTCTTTACATAACATGGTATCTTATAAATACATTTGTGGTGGGATGCTAACAAAACAGTCCAAAACGTGACACAAAAAAGGATTTCCAGATACATATGCATCTATTTATGTATATTTATTAAAGCGTATCCAATAGTTTTTATTTGCCATTTGCGTAAAACAAATTGTGAGGAAGGTCATCAGGACATGACAGAGATAAGAATCGGACCTGCATCCCCTTGAGCACAACAGCGATTAGGTGTCACAAGATCAGGCACCTTTAGGCTGACGCAGGGCGACCTGAACTCATCGAGCTTCAGCTGCCTCATATTATCTAACAGCACTTCATCAGACATCTAAATGGATCACCCACGAGAACAAATAAGCAGTCTCTCATGTGTCTAATGACAGATGGAAAATTAGCATAGTTAAATGTATTTCCTTAGCCACTAACACATGTGCAAACATGCCAACACTTCAAAGGAGATGCACGCAAAATGGCCACAACAAAAACAGAATCTTTAAATTCCAATAAAAAGGGATTGCTGAGGCTGCTTTTATATTCTTCCCAGCGTGCTTCGATAAGAGCCAAAAGATTTGACATTTGATTTAACATAATTCCAGTAATAATTCCATGTCACAAACTCCAGTAAGCTAATTTGCTGAAAGCACATTATTATGACTACTACAATTCAACACACGAAACAAATGAAATGCAACAGTTACTCTTTAACACTTAACTTATCAATACGCAGGGTAGGTCCAAAGGCAAAATCCAATTACTGGCACAAAATGTAGTACAGGACTATAGACATTCTCATTCATCCAAGTGAAACTGAGAGTTCAGGTAATTTGTGTCATTTCTAAGATGAATGACCATGTGTTCACACTGGCCATGGGCAGCAGACCATACAACTTGCTCAACACAAGCAAAAAGTGTGTAAACACATTTTCTCTAAAAGGGTTTCTATTACAGGTAAATTTTTCTAATCTTTTTAATGATTGTTTACAGTCATCTAAGAGTCTAAGATGCAAAAATAGAAAGAAGACAGATTTTTATGCTAATGAGCGTGGGAGGCAAATATGAGAAATGTTTTAGAAAAACATGTCAAGTAGAATTCAGACTAATTGTTATAATCTGTGTTTGTTATAATCTAAAAAAACAAACAGAGCACTGTCAAACCAGAATCAAACACACACTTACAGCCTTAGCGTTAGGATAAAAGGATGTCCCCTAACGCTGCTTTATCTGGATAATGCTGTCATGCCGACATGCCAGATGAAAGAGAAAATGAAACGAATGGAGCACCCACATGCACTTCCTGGCAAGGCGATGATTTTTTGTAAGCTTGCATGCTTGGGCACTGCTGGGCAGGGAAGCCCCTTTGGGTTATGCCCAGCCTTATAGACTACTTATGTTGCAGAGCGTGCTATTAAGAGCAGACGGCTGCCTCCATCAGTCAGCCCCCTGTCAGCAAAGAGAACTAACTTTGGACCACTTTCTGAAATTTTACCACCCCGCACACTGTCAAAATGATTAAGTCATCTGCATGGAATCACAAAGTCCTTGTGTTAACTGCAGTAAACGAGGCTTCTATTGACTCACCATCCATATCACAAGAATCTATTACAGCCACAAAGCAGTAGTGTTGCTGTGTTATTGGCTAATGGTCACCCTAATATTAAATCAAGTGCCAACAATAAAAACAATAAAAAATTACAGGGGTTACAAATCTGTAGAAATCTGCTGATTCTGTGAGTCTGCTTATAAATGCATTGCAGCAACATTGACTTCAAGTACAGTGACAATTTAAGATACTTCAAAAACAAAACGTCTCCATTTTTAAAGGAGGCCAGAGTCCTCAATGATCTATTAGCCCGTCGGCAACTGCGATACGTAATAGGACAGAGATGTCCGAACGCTTAGATCCATGTCCCTCACTGCTACAAATCTCTCAACACAACTGGCAGCTCAACATGTTCTCTGATGGCTGCAGCTCTTCCTCGAGGTCTGTCTTGTTTCAGAAGCCCCTGAGATGATCAAACAGTGTCCTTTTTCGAAACCTTTCCCCCCACCATTCATATTCCTACTGGAACGTAGCCATGACACCATGTTTATTGTCTCCTCTTTGCACTTTTTGAAGACCTGTAATCTGTTTGAATTTCTCTTAAACCGTTTTCCGTTAAGTGAGAGCCAACTCTTTTTCCATATACCTTCTGAACGTGAGCAATAGCAGCTTCCATTTTGACTATGACAATGATGGGAACTGTAGGGAGTGAATGTAACTGGACCAGTGCCTGTGGTGCCTAAAGTGTACCTGGTCCTCTGCATCAAACAGTGATAGGGTACTAAGGCTGCATTTACACTGATGTGAGTTTTGATGCGAGTTTTTTACTCAGATGTGAGTAAAAAATCTGATTTTTTTTCTGCCAGTGTAAACGCAGCCTAAATGGAAGCACACTCTGAATTTAGTTATCCAGAGGTACAAATGACACAGTAAGAGGCTGTTTATACATATAATACAAAATATAGTACTTCAAGTAGACCTGGCTATGTTAATTCTGATTCAGTATATTCATACTATATTAAGCTTGAAAAAAAAACTAATGGAACCTAGATTGACATCTCTTTTATGATTAAAATCGTAATTACAATACCTACATCCTCTATGAGAATTCCAGTGTAAAGTAATACAATTAAATCCATTCTGACATCTTAAGATGAAATAGACAAATCTCTAATGTTAGTTGTCTGGCTCTTGTATATATCAATTCTGCCTGTCTAACCAGGTCAGTGGTATATTAAAGCACCTTCCTGACGCAAGGAGAACAAGAGGCCCTTTATTTTTGCCCGTGTCACATCTGAGGCAGGAGATCATTACAGGTGGGAACTTTGAAATATTTTGCTACCATTTAAAAGCCCTCGGCACAGCGCACGGTACAAATCACCCTTAATAACTCAGCATTAAGTCAATCTAAGCCATTTCCAAACCATGAAATGGAACACAGTTAGGAAATGTGAATAGCAAACTCTGTAAGCTTCTATAGCTGAGAACAGATGAATTCTCAGCCGTTCTCAATTCATCCCTTTTATGGGGTATGACGTACCAATACAGATGATTATGGCAGTGCTCACCTACTGTGCAATTTCCATTTTTATTCTCAAAGAATCTAAGCAATTGTTTTGAAGGGATAAAGGAAAGTGAATGTGGTTGTGATGTAAATGCTTAAGAGGACAGCAAATTTCTGTTACTGAAACCACACGTTATTGTATATGTATATGTTTATGACACTTTTATTTTTACATGATCCCTTATGTTCTGTTTGGGGTTTGGGAGATTAAGTTGGACCACATTAAAATATGTTAAAGGTAAAATAAGAGATTAAATGTAAAATGACTATTATTGTTTTAACACATAATTGGGGTCTTTTGAACCCCAAATCAATCTCAGCATGATCGTTAATATACCCCACATACACGCTTTGTTGAACTCTGTGAACTCTTCCATCACTCTGGTGATCAAAACATGTTGTTGATGTAGATACTGAGGCGTGGCACTGGGGCGGTGCATCAAGCTTTACCATTGGTTAAATGGGCTCACCTGCAGTTCTGTAGTCTGCTTATCACAAAGAGATAAATGAGTTTGCTTAGATGCACTATAAAAACATTTGCTGGACGAGCGGACAACTGTGAGTTATTGATATGGCCATTGAAAATCCTGTCCATTTAAAAAAACCTATTGAACATGATAGCATCCTAACAAAAGCATATTCCATTGTAGTCTCACATGTGACATATTGTATGTATGTAGCTCAGTGGTTAGAGCATGGCGTTAACAATGCCAAGGTCATGGGTTCGATCCCAGGGATTGCACATACTCAGAAACAATGTATAGCATAATGCAATGTAAGTCACTTTGGATAAAAGCGTCTGCCAAATGCATAAATGTAAATGCCTAATGTATCTGAAATTAATAACCCAACACACAAAGCTGCATGTTCTAACATGTTTATAAGAGCATTAATGAGGGTATATACCTCTTTACATCCAATAGCATATTGCATTTTTATATAATATATTAAAGATCACAATGGGAGAGAGAGCAGAGCCAGAATTGGCAGATGTTGTAGTTCCATTTTTGGAGGAGGTGATTTAAGAGGATTCAGGATTTCTATCCATCCTGAATCTTTGAGGGCATTTCATCTTTTTCATGACTGGACAGTTATCCAATCAGTAATGAATTGAATCAGTGTAAATACCCTCTGAAGCATATACTGGCACACAGGACAAAAATGGCATGTCTTTATTATTTACTATTTAGTAGACACCTTGCATTGTAAACAATTCAAATACAACATAGCTTTTGATGCAGCACAGTCCAAGTGTGCAGGTTCTGTGACGTTTGGCCATGTAACAACGCTGTAGTTGCAGAAGTAACAACTTAACCTCCTCGACCTCAGCTGTCCTCCCAGCACAAATAAAACAACAACATCCTGTCTCACGAGCACAGCGCAACGCTCCAGTCTTACAATCCGACAGCTTGACTTCCTCCCTACACAAGCGCTTCTCGCAAAATGTCAACAGATGCATTCTGAGCATAAAAAGTGTGTCAGAATGAGTGTGTTTCCCTTTAAAATTGGGGTCAAATAAAGAGCATCTCATGAGGGAGCTTAAATAAAATCTCTTAAAACGTGTTCTCTAAAGAATAAACTTACACATAACAGTATTGGCAAATACACTTAATGACAAATGGCCAAGTTTATCAAAGCCTTTGCTGCAGTGACCAGACACCTCAAACCATTTTTTTAGAAAAGCACTCCAGTCTAATGTAGACTGGCAGTGTTTATTAATCCTTTTTAAAAAGCCTTGCTTATAACTATCATTCATTTGTTATTTATTATTACTGAATATGATTTCAAAAAGTTATCAGTTTCAATGCAAAAGCATTCAGAACAGTGAGTTTCATTGGCTCTGTTTGTTTCACTGAACATTCAGACATGAAAATGGTGAAACATAAGCATTTCCACATAATTAGAAAAA
>JAZGTJ010008861.1:0-20318 GCA_036877575.1 Botia almorhae | reverse complement strand
TTAAAATATATAAAAAAAAATTTTTTGCTGCATTTGTCACTTATAAAACCTTACCTTTCATAATGACAATGTTCAGTGGGTAAAAGCATGCAAAAGTCCTTGAATTATGGGCTGTCTTTTCAAAATGGAAACAAACATCCAAATCATAAATTGTACTTTCTCATCTCCAGGTGGGAAATAGATGCCTTGAGTTCAGAAACTGTGAAGTGCCCAAGCAAGTCACGGCACTCATGTTACTCATGTAAACAACATAGTCACGGCAACAATAAACATTCCTTCCTGTCACCATAAATCACTACACATCATTGCTTAAGCTTTGGTTTGTTTTCATTTACGTTTTAACGATTTTAACGAATGTTTTCTCATCAAGGGCCAAGCTCATCCCTCTGCGCTGGGAGGGTAATTTCCTAAGAGGAGAGCATCTCCCAAGCAGCCTGTTTATGTTGAACAGAGAAGAGACAACAGGGCTGACCTGCTCCTTGACAAGCCTTCCTGCATGTCAACAGTAAATCACTGAATTCTGGAAGTCCGGCCCTGCAGGGCAGACCTAACAGTGGAAACAATGAAGCTAGTGCGTGCTGGCTAACCTAAATCATCTTGCATCTTTACTCTTCATGCTGGGCTTTTCAAACATCCAATAATTGTACATTTTAAGGGCTAATTGCACATTTTACGGGCATTGTCTAAACACAGGCAGTAATAGGCAACTGTTGTAAATATTCTGACAACTATTAATCAATGTTTCACTATAAACCTTTTTATTAGACCAATGAATGCCATGTTCACAAGTGTTATATGACCTAATATTGGCACATATGATTACAACTAAATATGTTTACAACTAAATATTTTTTCTCAGAACTAGA
This sequence comes from Botia almorhae, assembly GCA_036877575.1. Taxonomy (NCBI): domain Eukaryota; kingdom Metazoa; phylum Chordata; class Actinopteri; order Cypriniformes; family Botiidae; genus Botia; species Botia almorhae. The sequence continues at coordinate 19,452 of JAZGTJ010008861.1, read as the reverse complement.
GCCTTTTGGCAACCATCAGCCTTTAAGAAATGTAAGCAGTTACCTGTATTCCCCAACATCACAGTCCTAAAAAGCTAAGAGAGCTAATTCATCACAGCTCACAGCTAACTCAGACAACCACAGGCTGTGGGACCAATTTCTGTTCGTTTAAGCACTACCAAACCATCCCAGCCCTGTGAGATGAAAGACAAAAACATGTCCCCTGTGAAGATGTTCCAAAGTGCTTGTGTGGAGCTCAGGAAACCTCTGAATCATGACAAAGGCAGCTATGTTCTCAGGACATTATAACACATCAGTAACATGAGTGTTTGATGGAAACCTCATTTTCTTCTGCAATCAATACAGGCTCGGCTAAGTGCAGCTCTAATGATGTTTCGGCCAGAGACCAGATAACGTTTCTGAGAACCCAAAGCATTTTTAGAAACTCAGGGATTATCCAGGTTCAGGCTACACAAGCCAGAGATAGGCTTGTGTAAATAAATGTTATCTTCAAATTCTTTTTACATTTTTTCTTTATGTCTACATATAACGTTACTTAATAAATCAGTTTTAAATGACTATTTTGCCCCTTCTGACTCTACAATTACAATTTCACATCCGACTCTCAAGTACGTTTTTGTGACTGTCTCTTTAAGAGTCATATGCTAGCCTCTCAATTAAGAAACTTCATGTACCTGTCATCAGTGATGAAATATGCTGCACAAACATTTGGTTTGTATTCACAGTATCAGTGAGTGTTAAGAGGCCAGTTTATCAGGAAACAGACTCCTATTAGTCTTTTCAGCAAATATGATGGCCCATCACCTTGCAAGACCTCTTGGTTTCAACACAACCGTGACTGATACAGCTCAAGAGATTGATAAAACCACTTACTGCACTTATGAGGCTAATTTACCATCCACTTACACATTAACTTCAATACTCATATACATCACAGTGTTGTCCTGAGAGCATAGCTGACTTTGTCATGATTCAGAGATTCCCGGAGCTCCACACAAGCACTGCGCATTTTATGTAAAGCTGCTTTTTTATTTTTTATGTAAAGCTTCTTTTTTTATGTAAAGCTGCTTTGAAGCAATGTAACATTGTAAAAAGTGCTATATAAATAAAATAAAATTGAATTGAATTGCACCTGATGATTTAGTATTGTGAATCCTAGCCTGACATCTCTGACAAGCATTTAAGCCCTGAATACTAATGTTACTTCAACAACTCAAGGACGCAATCAGATGTAGATGCATGAAGTTTTGCTGATGTTGAAGCTCATTTTCCTCTCATTATGCTGGGTAAGACTTTCCCATTAAACAGCCTTTCTTTGTGATCAAATCAACCAATACAATACAACACTGCATTAATGTCTGGTTATTATAAAACAGCACTGAAACTCCCGTTTTTCACTTTTATCAACTGGTGTAAAAAACACACTACATAAAAAATTACATTAGGTAATGAAGAAAACTTCATAATAGTAGACACATCATGTAACAACAAAAAGTAAAATGCACTGAAATGTGTCATTCACACGTCAAACAGCGTTTCCATTGGCCTGACAAACAGGAAGTCCCGCCCCAACCTCATTTTATTGGTTGAGCCAATATTGCTCCGTTGGGCTGGTTGGCATACTCAAACAGAGCAGTGTTTTGACAGCGTCACTGTTTACACGTCTCTTGAGAATCTACAAATAGGTTACAGTTGTCTCTGCATATTAAGAAACTATTTTACCATCCAAAAAAGTAGACACTTCAGCTTTAAAGAAAAAAGGTGTGGTTCATTACTAGAAGTAAGCCACTGCAATCCATTACAGAACCAAATGATGAATCGTTTTAATTAGATTTTCTAGTAATTAGAAATACGTCTTCACATAATATTCAGATATTTGAGGAGCTGAAGAATAAGATAAGATTAAGGATCCAGCACTGGGAGAAAAAGGCAGGGTCTTACTGGTCATGTCTTGTGTCTGGGACACTGCGGTCCATTCTGAGTTTGTCACTCTCGACCTGGTTGAACTTGTTGCGGGCGTAGGGATCCTGCCCCGGCCTCACCACGGTCGCACCCACGTACAGATCCTGATCAAAGTCCTGCCACCTAACCTTCCCTGAAAATAACACAAACAAGCCATTAAACACAGGACATCAGAAGACACTGGTCATGTGGTTCACAAATCATTCTTTTCAAAAATAAAAACGGGACAATTTGCAAACATACAGTTTGATTTAAGGCTGATTTTTACTCAAGCGTGCTCACAAATCAAATACAGGACTGATTACTGTAATGTGGTTAGTCTTCCATCTGAACAACTCTGATCAATTTATCAGTCTGTACTATGCCTGCAACTTCAAAAGACATGTCAAGACATCGCACTCATATTTTCGATGTAGAACTATTTTCTACATTAAAATAATGAAAAAAATAAATGCATAACATGTTCTTGAAATTGCTAATGTTTCCAAGAATTCTATGAGCCAAAACAAATCAAAACAAAAATCCTCAAATGCACCATTATATTATAATATCACCGTTGCCAGAGGGAAAGTGAAAGCAGCTGGCTACGGCTCTTCTGCTCATTACAACCCAGGTGAATTTGCCAGGGTGGACCTTTGCCAAATAATAACATGATTTATGCCAAATGGAGTCATTTCATCAATCTCTGCTTTAGATCTCCTAACCACGCGCTCAGCTCAGAAAATTGTTGTTTTCAATTTTCGTGTCAGTCACACTCCACAATGACACAGCGAGCGTCGACTGCTAACAGACGGTTGTCATTGAGTTAAACAGCAGAGATGGCTGGGATGATACTTAGACCTCAGAAACATGTGGCAGAATTCGATTATGTTATCTATCATTACAAAAAGACTATAACCAATTAATCTAGCAGAGCTCTGGCAGTCGTCTTCTGCATTATAATTAGGACAACCAGCCTGACAGTTACATGCCTTTAATGTCAGCAATCTAGCAGAGTGCCAACACAAATTCAGAGGCCAAGACCACTGTCACCAGATCTATTAATGAACAGGGAACGGTGTTCCAAATACAGTACAGATGAGGACTGTCACAGAAATGCTAAACACAAAGATACTGTGCGTCACTGAAAAGCCACAGGTTTTATTACTCTTTAAATCATTTCAGTGTTGTATAATTAAGTGATAAAGTAGCTGTTACATTACAATGTCAAATCAAATTTAAAGTGTAAATGTTCATGTGCCTATTACGTTACCATGGTAATTACTATACATTATCTAACATTATCTGAGCCAGGGCTTTTAGAAAGTCGCCTGGTGGTTTAACCCAACTTTTTTGGGTTATAAATTAACAAAAATTAATTATTGAGCAAGTACATGACAGGTCAGTGTTCACCTGCTTTCTCCTCACCCTGACTCCCAACGGGGCAGCACAAGGCCGGCAGGATGGATTGTTTTTTTGGATTGTGTTTAACTATTGTTACACCCCTTCAAATACGGATGATCATGTCAATTTGTAAATGTAACTGTATATTGAACATTAGTTATGGTCATAGTGCTGTTGCCATAGTTTTATAGAAACAATAACCCATATGAGTCCATGAATTAATGCGATTTTAGAACAGATACGCCCTTATTCATCTCCTCATCCATCTTCAATGGCTTACTGCTGTTACAATACAACACTATTATAATACACTTTTAAACAATTACACCACTGAATTGCAAAAAACCAAACGTACCAAAAAAAGGCAGTCTTGTTGATTACAGCCTCATCACACAATACAAATAGTTTCCTGTCTATGATGGCTAAGCCAGGGTGATTAGAAGGTCATCTCAGTTTTTAATGCCCATGTTAGACTGTCGGTGCTTCAGGTCAGAAAGAAAACTCACAGAACCCTCAAGTATCAAAGTCAGGCATTTTCATTACAAACCCAACACTACTGGACGCCCACAAGCACCCCAAGACAGACACAATCTCTCCTAGCGAGGTGGATAGCTCGTCCTGTGGCAGATGACTGCAGGGGGCTGTCATCAGACTAATTAGCTGCTCATAGCAGGACAGAATGTCTCAGCGGTGACCTCCACACTTCACTTGACACTGCGAGATTTTAGACACTGTTCTTTGACAAACTGCACACACACACTCAGTGTGAGAGGCAGAATGCTAACATCGCAGCTTTCTGGACCAAAAACTATATCTATACCTTCTATATCTATCTAGATCTATATCTTAATTTTACCCACAGCAAGCACATTCTCTAATTAAAATTTAATATACATTTTACTGAAAAAAGATCTTCTGCAACCAACAAGTATCACTTGATTATTCTAATTAAATATGCGGGATCATGATTTGATCATGAGAAACAATTTGTCGGAAGGCACTTCATATCTGTAGAGCTGATGACTCACACTTAATTAAAAAGTCCAAAGAATTTTGGTGTGGCAAAAAACAAGCTATTTTTGCCAGGGATTCAATGCAAATTGCATATTTAACGAGATGTCTTCTTATGTTGAACAAATGCAGCCCTATATTATGTTATTATATCCATATGAATAGTTTTCTTGCATAAATCTCAAAAGGACACGCTTGAAGCAATGCCAAAGTACCAGCAGCTGGAAAAACAGGAAACAGTTATGCGATCTCATTTTGTCTATTTTTGACAGCCCAAAAATGTCATCCAGGTTTGGTATGATGTGAGTGAGCAGATGACAATTTTTGGGTGATTATATTTAGAAGACAAAATTTGGATGATTTTGAATGACTATCCATTTAAATCAGTACTCTAATTATTAGATGAAACCAGGAACGCCAGTGTCAGTTTTTTGCTTTGACAAGCTAAAAAAAGAGACAAGCAATAGTTGTTGCTTCTCTGAATGAGCCCAGGAGAACAACTACAAACAAAAAATATGTAATAACACAAATGCAAAATATAATTGATATTCATAATACATTTCACAGAACAATTCTCTGAGGACCTCAGTTCCAAAGAGAACGAAATGGCATACTCTACTACAATACTGCTTAAAAAAAAATGCAGGAAGTCTATAAGCCAGAGAATGTTAATATCTAAGAAGCCCATTTATACTGGATCAAAGTACAGCTCAGCACATTTTCAAAAGAGGTACATTATTAGTGAACAAGACGCATTATCTCCACTTTCTAATTACATGACTAATAAATCACTTTTGCATCTTTTTAAAAGCTTGAGGTTTTCCAAACCTACTTCCCCTGTGAGGAGGACATAACCTGAGATTATCTGCATAAAGCTGGAGGAAAAATGAGGCCCTGTTTGGCGCAAGTTGTTCATTAAATTCCATCTTAGGGGATTTGCATGGGGAGAAACGCTTCATTATTCATCTGGGATAGAAAAAGAAAATCTGAATTATTAGTTTAGGCTAATCCTGACCCGGGCTGATAATGCACATGGGTTTGTCAGGTTGGCACTTACCTGGAGGAAGGGTCTCTAGGCTGTGGGCTTTGTCATCTGCATTGCTGTGTGATTGAATTCTGTTTGAATTAATGCCACTCCAGTCATCCTGCCAAAAAGAGGAAGAGACTCTGAGTATAAAGGCATATTGTGGTAAAAATAAGCAGCTTCAGGGGGGACTGAACAAATTGCGGGAAATAACTGGTACTGAGCAAGCAGTTACTGCAGTTGTACTATGGTAAGTCAGTGACGCTATATCATACTGCCTCTGGTACTAAAGTAAAATTAATAAATAAATAAATATAGCAGCCTGGCCCCGTTTTCTTTCTTAATGCAAATTCCTGAGGAAAAAAAAAAAAGATTTTTACCAAATTAAGTGGAAAAAAGTACAACCCTTGAATTTTTTTTTAATTTACTCTTTATTGAAATAAGCAAATTTTAATATAAGAAAGCCTATCGTTTCAGCCTGGTTGCTATAGTAACCACAGACCTCATGACCGGGAGCTCATGTTTTGTTGCATCTCTTTCTGCCTCGTGAGTCTGATCAAAAACATGTATTTTTTCTCAGCCAATCATAGCAGCTGATATCAGAAGAGCCTTAAATCAACCGAGGGGCTACAAAGAAATCGTTGTCCTTGTCAATCATCATAAAAAAATGACAGAAATAATCTGTTTTCAAAGAACGAACTGAGGTGAGATAACTAAGCACAGTTGACAATGATGGATAAAATTGACTTCATTAATAAAACAAAATGACAGCAGTTGTTTGGTATTATGACCACATCTATCAGGACTAATTAGCAAGATTAATATATTTAAGAGTCAAAATACATAAAAAACGCAAAGTAAAAGAGAGTGCAAACTATATCATGGTCAAGCTAGCCACAACAATAAACGTCATTAAGTCTGTAAATATTATTTTGTTATTTTGTTAAATGTTATTAAATCTGTAAACATTTTTACATTGTATTTACAACATTGTATTTTCTTTTTTCAGTTTAAACGGACACTTGAGTATAGCTTACTTGAACATTTGAGCTGTCAGTTTGTTAAAACAGCATGCCCGTTTTAATTTATTGATGATTATTTTTCAACCCTTTAAATAGTATGTTCAGCAGCTTTTTTTTTTTGTACAATAAAACAATGTAATGATGTCGGTATGGACTACTGAATTGTTGGCGCTGTGAAAGTCATAAAGATTATATACACCAGAGGAAAATCTGAGCAGACACTATTCTCAAACAAGGGCATACCACGGCCCCAAGCCAGCAGAGAGCTGGTAAAGATTAGCCAATCAACAGGAGGCTTTGCCATCAACAAAACAGCCACTTCAAACTTCCTTAATAACAAACGTCGGAAAATACGGGTATTCTGACAATCATGTCAAGGCCAAGAGCGAGAGTAACAAACAACCGCTGACTACACAACACCACCCAGAGCTAGTGGTAATTCAGAGCTGACCCTCTGCCAAAGTCAGCAGTAAATAAATGTGCAATCTGGACCAGCAGGACAGGATCTGCTAGCAGATCCACTTCCAAAGTCCTGGTTGACCAGCATCTGGTCCCCAGACCTAGGAAACATGACTGTGAGGATCACAAACACAAATAAAAACAATATCTTTGACCATTTTTTATACTGTTAGCACAACATTAATGAACATTTGTTTATTTAATCCATTATAAAGGGACATTGCTGCAATTAAGAAGGCCCTCAGGTACAGGACAAACTCATTGCCATTGACACAAATCAATAACAAACCAGTAGTTTGAAAATAGTAAATGTATTCCCGGAGCTACAATCAAACTGAAACCATAAGCAATGGATGGATGGATGGATGGATGGAAATCATAAGCAAAAGTTCAAGAGAGAGAGGACAGTGAATAGATATAGATAAGAAAGAAAGAAACCATAAACAACAGTTTAAGAGAGAGAGGACAGTGGATAGATAGAGATAGATAAGAAAGAAAGAAACCATAAGCAAAAGTTCAAGAGAGGACAGTGAAAAGATAGAGATAGATAAGAAAGAAAGAAACCATAAGCAACAGTTCAAGAGAGAGAGGACAGTGGATAGATATAGAAAGAAAGAGCCGGTGGAGAAAGAGGGGGGAGAGAGAAGACACAGGTGTGAGAGAATGCTGAGGACAAAGGAATGTCCAGCCAAGCTTCATGGAGCTCCTCCTCAGCAGCTGGTCTTCTTCTAAAGCCCCTGTCCTATTATGAGCTATTAGCGATGACATACTGGGATAATAAAGCTTACTTTGCAGAACACAGGAATCTACATCAATGCACCAGATTATGCTATAATGGGGTCTGAGGGCCCCTCACAAAACAAAACTATTAGTCTATTGTCTTCAGTGATGTTTCTGTGCACATTACAAAACTGGTCGATGACTAGGTGCAACTACAAGATCATTTCTCATGATTGTAGATGCAGTAAAACTTGTTCCTACAAAATCTTGCGCCATAGCAACAAAGTTTATAAAAACCCAACAAACAAATCTGCACTGATTTGTAAAGAACAGGGAAAAATGAGCTAAAATATAGGCGAAACCATGCTTGGGGAAAATGTACTGTAGGAAGCAGTTTAATGTTTATTTTTTCCAGCCTTACTGTTGCATTGTCTTTTGCTAGTTTTTGAGCAGTCGGCAAGTCACAGACTACTCGCCACTCTAAAACATAAAAAGCAACAAGCTAGGGTCGTGTGATGTGCACTTTGCACACAACAAATCCAACACTTCCAGTTGATGGAACAGTAAAAGGAAACTTTTTAACCCTCTTAATACTTGGATAATACACCATCCAGAGAACTGAGCAGCAATCTGCTAGGACAAGATAAAAGGTAGAGATACAAAAAAAAAGAGAAAAAAAAAATCTTTAGGCAGAAATGATGGAGAGGACGGCCACTCAGTTAGCAGTTTTTCGTACCAGAAACCACCATCTTTACCAGCTGCCAGGAATGTGTACAAGATTCAATTCACCTCAGCACAAAATAAAAGAACTATTAAATCCCTTCATTACTGTGTTCCACAGGGTGGAACAAATGAGTTTCCACAGTGCTGTTACAACAGGAGCAGCACATGCATACTCGTGATCCACAGCCGGCTGTCAAAACAAATCAACATCATTTAATCACAGCTCAATGTCATTCATTTTGACAAACTCATATGTGAGGGCTACACATTCACTGGCCACAAATGTCGCTTGCCACCTTTTAAAATAATCTCATTATGTCTACACTGATCTGCCAAGAAGAGAAAAGAGTGAAGCAATTAAGAGCCATCTTTCATTTACATCAAAACATAATACATTTAGCAATGGACTCCAATCAGTGCATTACTTCAGTTGCTGAATACCGGGTGGGTGACATTGACGGCGCAGATGCGGACAAATTTATCGCGCTTGTATCGGTTTGTTCTCGTGCGTCGTGCCCATCTTTCTCTACAGCAGTGCCGACGTTCCGCCACGCTCAGTTTGGTTTGTGTTTGTACAGGACTGCGTGACACCACAAATTACAGTATGAACCATGGTAGCCATGTGAATCAGTGTGAATCAGTCTTGAATCAGTTTATACTGGTGCTTTCAAAATGAACTAAGAAAAAAAAAGAGCTTATGCCATATGAAGCAGACTCGGCTAAAACACAAACAAAATGACAGCATGTAAATATTTGTGAGGGTCCGACTGACGCATCCAAAACACAATCAACTGCTTGAGCAATCCAGCAAAGTCTGAGCCCCAGACGTAAACTGTTGTTTTTGTGGCAAAGGAGTTTGTGCTGTTTTTTTTTCTATCCAGCTGTGCAGATCCATTGTGTGTGTGTGTGTGTGTGTGTGTGTGTGTGTGTGTCTGAGCGTGATCAGACTGCCAGTTACCAGCTGACATTGTATGGCACTCAACCCCCACAGATGGAATAACTCATGGAGGGTTCAGGCTCACCTGTCTGTAGAGACAATTACTCAAGCCAGTCACACAGAAAACCAGTCATGCTGGGCACCGGGGAATAAAATGAGTTACAGCCTGGGATCTGACTCAGTGCAGGTGGAACAGAGCTTAATTAAAGATTCAACCTGATCAGAGATGAGAATCTTTCACAGAGGACTTGACAGCTGAATGTAATTTGTTCAGCAGGTTTTTCGTATCCAGAAAATCTCCACGTTCTGGAAAAGGTTAGGAAATAAAAAAAAAGCATTGATAAAAACAGATACTTGACCACACGCCAGCATCATTTGCCTCAGCCTGACTAAAAATACCAGATGAGGAAGTGTTATGTAATTTTTTATATCCATTGAGGGTTTGTGGCAGTATCTTTTACAATATACTGGGCTCACAGTGGGCACAGTATCACAACAGACATTTTATAACACACTAGCCCAATGATCAGTGTATTGATTGACTTTTGATCCTGATAAAAACAAATACTTAAAATTCTGTGAGCTTTTTAAAAACCCATACAAATATCATGAAATTATTATATATATAAATAAAAACTAATTATATAATACAGATTTTTTTTCTGGGAAAACAACCTGCAGATTCACAAATATAGTAAGTGCATACCTAGAAATCAAAGTGCGATCGTATAGATCAGAGATTAAAATAGCATACATTGAGCAATAATGCAATACACTTTTAGCATATACGTCTTCAAGACAGACCTTTAATAAGCGCACGGTTAAGTGATACTACAGTACACATGGTACATACAGAAGCGTTTCCTCAGTAACGGCTCTTCTCTTCAGCTGATGGGTGAAGACAACAGCCAACCACCCGTCTGCTGCTGCTGTAGCTACACCACATAAGACAAGCACAGCAAACACAGACATGACGAGGAGGAGGCGTTTTATCTGTGTTATGTTACATGTTGCCATGTTACATCTTTTTTCCTTTTTTCAAAATGGTACTCATAGCTATTTTATTTCTTAGAAACTGTATATATATACTACATTCAATAAACTATATGCTAACATAATTTATTTAAGGTAATCGATATAAAAGGTGGTGTAATACAAGTAATTTGACCTCCAATTCAATATCACGAAGGCAACTGTTAACAGCGGCCTGCTTTTGACACAGAAACACTGGATTTATCCCTCAATAAGCGAATAATCTGGACCCTGCCAATAACATAACCAGCCTGTTCCAAACACTTTCTTACACACACACACACACACACACACACAGAAGTTTTAAGATTAGCTACATTACCTCATATGCCGATTTAGGCTATATTTCCTATATTTTTGATTCTTTCACAGATCATCGACTCCTTGTCAGAGTCTGGTTGCTTCGTCCAAGTTGTGTTATGTTTTTATTATCTGTACATTAGATGGTCTTTGGATCATATGAAATTTTAACTTCCAAAAAGTGCATATTTGGCACAGGACGTGCTTTAAAGTTTGTGGAAGCCAATCCAGCCCTTCTGCAACACTGCCTAAAAGTTGGCTGTGAGATGTAATGATTACATGGTACTGAATTTATAATATTAGAGTTATAAAACGATAAGCCAGAGAAGGCAGTCCAACTATAAGCATATGCACATATGCAATTACATGATACAATGAGATATAGTTGAAATGAAGGAACAGTCAAACGTGTGACCAAAGCTTGACTGCACTTGGAGAAAAACAGTCACATTTATTTACGCTTATTTACTGCTAATAACAGGATGATTATGTATGGCTGCGCAAATTCAAACAGAGCTGAATGACCTTGTTTTTTCACTGCTTTTTACACTGACGGAATGAGGTAAAACCATTAGCATGTTGCCCAAGGCTGGATTTACTAATAAAGAGCACCTGGCAAGAACACAGAGGCTTTGAAGAGTCAAAATGTCCGTTCTCTCACCAACAGACGGTTAATCAAGGCCAGCATCACAGAATTACCTGCCAAGAGATCAAACCAGAAGTGTATTCTGCTCAGCGCTGCTCAGTTCCTGACCAATTCCTGTCAACTGTGGCTGAACGAGTCATTTCACAACACGCAAATCCTACAAGCACATAAGACCCCAATTAAGTACCTAAAACGCCAGAGCTGATGTACATAAAACAGGTCTACCCAGAGCAATGCAGAAAATTTGTCTTGCTTAAGATTCAGAGCCGCTCCGCTCGCAGTCAACTGTGAAGTTCTGAAGACAGGAGAGAATGTCCAAATGTTAGTGAAAGAGAAAACCATCTCCACCACAGTGGAACAATTAGGTGTCCTTCCAAAACCTCTACAAAATTCCCAGGCATGAATTATTAAATATTACACGCATGTTGGCGCAAGCCAATAATTAAAGATTCAGTCGCTAACACAAAGGTCATGGGTTCAATCCTTAAGCGGTACTCACTCAATGCAGACATGTGTTCCCAGTCCAGTTCTAATCGCACTTATACCCTTGAGCAAAGCAGTTAACTTCAGGTTCCTAAAAGAAGGCTGTCACAGCAGGTAGTCCACTGAAAGTCGATGTGGATGAGAATCATCTGCTAAATGGCAACACCCTGCTTATTTGCAGTGTTGGTTTATTGCTCTTTAAAGGGCATCTGTGCAATAAAAGCAATCATGCAATACACACAAACAATTCACGCAATTAACATCCAACACCCCACTTTTGAAACTTGTTCAGACAACCTAACCAGTCTACAAACCCTGTATAATTCAATTGGTTTAGGGTTCCCCTGACACCGATAAAACCCATTTATTAAAGGTCATACAAATAGGGCACTTTCGTTTTCAAAAACAGGTGGATGGAGTGATACAGAACGCAAGATTCTTGAGGAGCAACTTTTTAACCATAAAATGCTCATGCATGCTGGCATACGACCTTTAAAAAAACCTGCATCTGCTGAAAACATTCCGCTGCATGTTAAATGCAGCAGCTGTGGCACTTTAGATGGAATACATTTAAAGAAAAATCTTTTTAAAGCAAGGCCGTATATGAATGCCAAAATGACACATTTCATTTCCTTTATCATTAGAGGACCTATTATTTCTACTATGCTTAAATTACAGAAATATGTTACACAAAGCTGCCAGCAAGCATCAATCTAAATGGGTTTCTGATGCATCAGCACCGGGCAGGGCTCACTGGAAACCAGCTGACGGCAGCTTCTCTCCGTTATATGACTGCAAACATGGGCATGGTTTAAAAACACTGCTTTCTGCATGGACAATCTACATGGATTACATGTGTATGTAGTTATTTCCTGAACCAGCATGAATCGAGAACTGAACAGAGTTAAAATGTACAGAAAGCCAGAGACAAAATAAGAATCACTTTAACCTTTAAGAAGTCAATCTTACAGGCAGATTAATTACGTGGATCAAGCCAAACTGGAGCTCAAGCTGCTCCTAAGACTGCTGCTTAAGGCCTTTGCCTTACATGTATTAGTGAATGGCTCTTTTAATAGAAACAGGTGACCAAACAAGATTTCCTGTTAAGCACGTCAAGAGATGTCTAAGAGAGATGCTGCTTTCTGCATTAAACGATGTGTTACTTGATCCGAAGTACATTATATTTACCATAGTGATGGTCAGTGTATATATATGCATAGAGATATATAGATATATAGATAGATATATAGATATATAGATATATAGATATATATATATCTATCTATATATCTATCTACATATCTAGATAGATATATAGATATATAGACATATACATTTATACACATGCACGCACGCATGGAATATAAGGTGCCTGGCTGTATATTATATTGATATGTGGATATCCACATATCAGTATAATATACAACCAGGCACCTTCTGATATTCCAGCCAATAAACAACAAAGCCTCCAAGTATCTAGCTATGGACTACGGACAGGAAGGTGGCACGCTAGTGGAGTTATGGTCAATGTTTTATTGTAATCAATAAAAAGTAATCGGTGCCTGCAGTATATCCTCCACAATACCCTGCAGTCAGACACAGTCACGTTGTCTGTACTGGACCACAACCAATAACTGAACTATTGCTGGCAGTAAACACTCTGACAACTCCGTGCAAACAGATCAAGATTCATGAAGAGAAGTTTACACTGGCTCACAGAAACAAGAAGGTAATACAGCTGCGAATAGCAAAGAGAAAATGAAATGTCCCTTTTGAAAACTCATTTAACTCATTTTTTAGTTATGCTGAAGTAATTAAAGATTATTATCCTAAATCACATTGATTGTGAAAGCAGATAATGAAGTGATTCTGTCGACGTAATCTACAGATCTGGAACTGGCCGGGGGATTAGCCTTCAACACCTTAGCAAAAAATTACTTTTCATCTTCCAGCTAAATTAAATAACGATATCTCAAAACTAGGGAAACAACTCCTAAAGTAATACCCAAAGAATAGGTTGCTGTTCATAACTTGTTAAGGGTTAAATTATATTCTGGCCTGGTGTATCATTTTAGATAGCTAGTTTTTCTTAACGATGACAGAAATATTACCTTCCTGAATATAGCCTGTCTCTTTAAATGCCCCAAATGAAACATAAACCATAGAGATTATTTAAACACGTTTTCTCTGAACATAAATGTAGTGGAACCCATTCTGATATTCATTACGAGGCATTTATGTTACAGACTGCTCTTCTCAGGGTCTTCTGCAAGCAGAGGAGCCTGGTAACCATGGTTACCAAGGCCCTGACTAAAAGACATGCTCAATGAAAGCATCTACACAGCGTTATTCCACCAGACTGCCCACTGTTTCCAATTTCCCAATAAAATGTCCAAGCGAGGTGCCTGAGTCTCTGAATGAGGCATGAGCATGAACAAGCGACCTGACCATCACTCACGCTGCACACTCATCTTTAACTGCCCCTGAGGAAACATGAGACCGGGGGAGCTGAAGAGAAAAGGGCATTAGGAGACATCTGTGTTGTATATACAGCTCACTAGAAAAATGTACAAGCATATGCTTAATTCCTAAAATGTAAGACTTCAAATGGCTATAAAGAGAGCTGTGCAACAATAATATAACAACGTATAGGGAAGTCTATAATACCTGGAGAGAGCCATTCATTAGCATTTACGTTCATCTCAAAGTGGCAGGTGCTTGGCTAGCACACAACACAAGTCTGTGATTTAAAATCATCCATCTTTACATCTGGTTACTTTGAGCAAATCATGTAAGCTGTGAATATCATGTGACTTACAACTCTGGAACTGCTGGAAAATGACACTGCATAAAGTAAATAATATCATCATAATACATCACTAGTTATGAATGTCCATCAATACAGAAACCGGATAATGCAGTTATGACATCCATCAGTAAGCTAATGGGCCCATGCATGATGCCTGGATAACATGTTTACAGTGCACAATAACTAGAACATTCCATTTGTCTTAAATTAGTGCCCCTGAGGAAAAAAAAAGTCCAAATACGATCCATTTTAAGCGTCAACTTACTGAGTCACTCCAGTTTTTAGCTGAAATGACAAGATGTTGATAAATGGGGAAGATGATTAAGGACAGGAAATGAGTTTTCAATCCAACAAAAACTGCAATGTATTCAGTGAATAAATGTACAGGCTTTCCTCCAGTTTAAAAATCAGTTACCACTTGCTTTAATAAACTCAGTCAAAAGGCACACCATAGCAACAACACATGGCAACACAAGGCAGGACCACCGCTACAATTCATGAGGCTGGGACAACATCCATATGAAAGGGCCCCATCAAATTCAATGGCCATACAGAGCTATAGCCCTACAATGGGACCTTAGTGAACCCACTTCAACATGAAACCCTGGATAATGTGTAACGTGTAACACGAGGCATAATTAAAGACCAGGCTAACATTCAGAAAGTGTATTGAGGAACAAGCGGCACTAATACACTGGCAACAACAGATTCCCATGCAAGTTGGACACAGTAATACATCATGAATAGCATTACATGAACTGGATAATGTGTGACACGCAGGCTAACCCACAGCAAAACAGCATAAAACATTTACAT
Organism: Botia almorhae; assembly: GCA_036877575.1. Lineage (NCBI taxonomy): Eukaryota > Metazoa > Chordata > Actinopteri > Cypriniformes > Botiidae > Botia > Botia almorhae. Next base: position 4,125 of record JAZGTJ010008861.1, on the reverse strand, counting down.
TTCGAAACATTAGCCTGGCCTGTTACAGTCATTATAACCATATAATAGCCCCAAGAGGGCAGGTATTGCTCAACACTAAATTATGAAAAATGACTACTCGAAATGAACAATGACACATTGTTGTCATGAGTTCCAGGTACATGTAATCATCTGTAACAAATTTATATGTGCAACAACTCCATTTAATGGCTTTAGTGAAGCGTGCCTATATTTTTATGCAAAAACGGCTCAGTCATTTTTTCCAACACATACCCCAGCAGTTCAGTGCAGGTGGGTCGTCTTTTACAAACGGGCCGCTACACAGCAAGTAAAATACCAGGCTGTGATGATAAATCCTTTAATAGTATGTTTTTATATTGTGTCTGTACAATGGAATGTGCTTTGTTCACGAAAAGACCTTCAGTGTTGAAAGAAAAGAGCTGTTGTTTTCGTGCAGCTGCGCCTATCAGATGCCACCGTAGTTTCAACACAATTCAAAACTGAAGAAACAGAGAACGCGAATGTTCCGGATTCCAATTTTTATTCTCAGTCTGTTTTAAATTGTGGAGCGCATACTATGGATGACTAACCCATAGAAACAGTTGAAGGTTTGTGGAGATAAACAAGTCTACAGTGTTAGACTAAGGGTACAAATCTGCATGGAACAAACTGTGAGAAGTCACGGTGGCGTGCAAGGAGAGCAAAGGACATTCAATGAGACAATTGTGTAGCCTTGAGCCCTCCTGTGTGTTTGTCCAGAGTCCAGGTCTCTGAGGTGTGAGGGGAAGTGCAGGTCTGACATGCAATGCTCCAAACTGGCACAATCAGGTCACAGGTGGAGATAAAGAAAAAACATCCAGCATTACATAACATTTGGATTTTGGGCTTAAAGGAATACTCCACACTTTCTTAACATTACAGTTTATGTTCAAGTTATCAGTTAACAATATCCTAAAACATACAAAGATGAAAACAATACCTTTGTATATTTATGTTTCTGGAATTTATTAAAGATATAGCAAGCCCAACATAAACGTATTTACTCTCATGTTGTTCTAACAGGTGTGTTACTTTCTCAATTACTTTTATGATCTCAAAAAAGGATCTTTAAAAATCTCGCTGAATCTTCAAGCTGCTTTTTAATATAATGAACGGAGTGAACAAAATGATACGAAGTAAATGGAGAGCAGAGACGGCTATGATTACGATTTACTTTCATTGTATAGAAAAAAAACACCTAAACATTCTGCTAGATCACAAGATGTCTTACGTGTTGGTTTGGGGTAAAATATCTCTCTCATATATTTGCTGATGGGGTAAAACACACAAGGAAAGAGCATTAAGGACTTTAATGCTGAAAAATCATTGACTCCCATTGAACCAAGACGCTTTCAGATGTGTGCACATAAGAAATGCATCTAGTAACAGAGGCTATAGTCTGTTGGTTAAATTACAGTTCTGTTACCCTAACCGATTTGTCTGGTCTGTATACCAGGGAGTTGACAGTTTTGAATGCATGCAAGGAGCTAAGCGCACACTGAGAATATTACATGCAGCCCTCCTGCATCCCGGGGAGAATTCGGGGAAACGAAGGGGCTAGGTACAAAAATCTTTCATGAAAACAGGCTCAACTCGAGGCACAACTGCTGACTAAAACCTCGCAGGGCAGCTGATCATAATCACGGTTCTTGAGAGGAAACCCAAGGCTGTGTAATGACAGACTGGCCAGGCCGCAAATTGCCCTCACTAAAGTTCCCACAGCGCTGCAGAGTCTGCCGTGACTCTCCTGGCAGCCGGTTTTCATGTTCTCACTTTTTGTTTTCTTATTTTCTCTGTGAAGGATGAAGGATTCTATGAATTTTACAAATCAAAACTATTAAAATGTAACTGGGAGAACAGCATGTCACGATGACACAATAAGGAGATGCTGTGGTACAGCTTTCCAGGCTGGAAGCTGAGTTAGATGAAGTGTTGGACAGATCAGCCACTGAATCACTAAATCATTTATTGTTCAGTCACAAGAATCACATTAATGCTCAAGATATAAAATCATTCCTCTCAGAAACATCTGCGCACCAAAGGCAGCCGTCACAGAACACAAGCACGATGGGTTTGATAAAAGCATCCTTGATGGAAAATTGGGAGCTGTAAACAACATGTGACAGCACACACTCAAAACGTTATTCTTTGGCTGAACATTAGTCGTGTTTAATTAAGGACAGCAGCTACACGCATTGGAAATCGGTTGTTTCACATTCAATTCTAGAAAAAATGAAAATTCTACTGAAATAAGTACTGAACTGAGAACATCACAGTAAAATGACACAAACCCAGCTGACTCTCTTGCAGCGTTTACCTAGTGCACATAAACATGCAAAATGAAACATTTTCAATTTAATGTAATTTAGTGGCTTGGCCATAAGTGTGATTTGCATTGCTTTTTGAGTAAAAAGCAACATACAGAATATTCTTTATATGCCCGTCCTCAAGCTGAGCACAAGCTCCACTTCAAAAACAAGAAATATACACTAAACTTCAACATTCACTTCCCACTATTTAGTTCCATGCAAAGCATGCTGGGAACCAGAAATCCCCTACCCAGTAGGTCAATGAAAATTCAGGTAATGCAAATTAAGTTTTTTTTATTTATTTAAATGGAATGCATGCAACAAAGTTGTGACAGTGTTCAAAAATAGTTGCATTAGTTCATATTATTCAAATTAAGCACTACACAAAGACTGAGGCAAGAATATACAAAAAACAGGAGAGGTACAGACAAAGAAGGAGAGACAAAGCGAGAAAGATTAGTGAGGGAGCCTGAACGATCCATTAGAGCTCAAAATGGAAATTGTAAAAAGAACGCAGGTCAATGGGGCTAGCAGTGTCGCCGGTACATCCTGTCTTAATTCCCATTGATTGTTTCTTAAAGGTCAAAAGACCCCATTACACATTTTAATTGCATAGTTGTCTCAACAACCTTTTTCACAGAAATAAGTTATTAGCACAAACAGCTTTGAGTGGGTGAGTGCTACCAGTCACTATCATGTTAATAATGAAGGTGAAGGCCACTAAGCATGCACTCAGTTATGTTTTGCTTATGGTGAATTGGTAATTGCATTAGACTTATAATTGACACAGCTGCAGCATCACACATAAGAGTTTGTGCAGTTTTTACAACGCCACTGATTAATGTCACCCCCCACATGTAAAATAACAGTTAGTTTGATATTTTTATTATATGTCTGTTTTAACCACACCTACACAACTTTAAACTTATTTTAAAAAGTACTATTCAGCTCTTTGCGAAAACATTCAAGCTGCCATCTGTAACTTTATTTGGTTAAAAAAAAAATCTGTTATTGAACAAATACATAACAGATCAGTGTTCAAATGTGTCCAATTTGCAACTGTAAATTTATCATTTTAATTTATAATCGGAGCTGTCGGGTCATATTTCCCAGGAAATGTTAGTTTGGCTTTATTTGACTAACATTTGTTAAGAAAAGTACATAAAGTGACCTGCAATTTATACGTTTCAAACAGAGATGGCACTAGAGAGGCAAAGGTTACGGTTTGCCACTTTAATAGGAATCCTAAGGGCACCTAGAACACAAATTGCTTGTGTTCTCAGTGTCCTTGCTGACAATTAAGTATACAAGCAGATAAAAATTTGCCAAGCCCCATGTGATCCTTAAGATTGCTTCTGTCTGGATCATTCAGACTGTGGGACACGATATGCCCGCTCACACAATAAAAAGAAGTCATTTTTAATTAGTCTGTCTTTGCTTTGAATGGCAAACAGGTCCCTGAGGTAAGCAAAAAGAAACCCCTGCTGCTGCTTCAGATGGCGGTGATAGCATGTGATAAGTTGTGAAGACAGCAGTGTGTGAATGTACTTCAGACAGGGAAGTGCGCAGTAATTTATTGTCACACCTCCAATTTCTCACCCATGACAAAAAGAATGCAGTCTTGCAGCTGAAACATTTCTCTAGTATATCTAGTCAAACATACAAACAGCAGGGGATGAGACTGACTGTTAATGGAGAAAAACACACACACAGCCACACACTGAAAGCCTGCGTTAAAGCCCAATGATTTTAACAACACCTATCTCTGCAAGAGGGGCAGATGACCAGAGGAAAGCTG
>JAZGTJ010008860.1:7470-18962 GCA_036877575.1 Botia almorhae | reverse complement strand
TCGGAAGGTTCTGGCCAACTGTTAGTACCCAGAATTTCAAAAACAAGTGCTGGTGGTAGATCCTTCTTGTATTTGGCACCCAAACTTTGGAATAGTCTTCCCAATGTTGTCCGGGAGGCAGATACACTCTGTGTTTTTAAATCTAGACTAAAGACCCATCTCTTTAATCCTGCCTACACATAGTCTGTGTGTAGTACTATGTGTGTAGTACTACACACATATTATGTGTGTAGTACACATAATATGACTTTTACTCAAATCCCCTAAGGGATTATTAGGCTGCATTAATTAGGTAAACCGGAACTGGGAACACTTCCCATAAAAACAGATGTACTGGCTACCCACTAAATCTGTCTGTCTTTCATTCCCAAGGTCCTGTAGTCAGCTGGACCCAAACTCTGAGACCAGATGGTGGGGGACTGGATGAAATGACCCTGAGACAGAACATCAGGACTTGATAGACTTCTTTAGTAATCTTACCCTTATATACATGACATGACAAAGACATGACCTTTAGCTTTAATTTGTTCCCTGCTTAGTCACAGCAGTGTGACGTTATGGCTGCAATTAGTAACATTATGCCTCACTGCTTTTGTTGGCACGATTTTTTAGTGCACGACATATCAAATATAGTTGGAACCATCAGTTTTACACCTACAATTAACTATAATTCATCACAATAAACTATGTTCACATCTAAACAGTTACAAATTGCAGCTCTAACGTGCCAGAGGAGAACTGGCCCTCCTGGTCAAGCCTGGCTTCTCCCAAGGTTTTTTTCTCTATCTATACATCATTGGAGTTTTGGTTTCTTGCCACTGTCGCCCTGTTGGCTTGCTTATTGGGAGACTGCTGATGTCTAACTTAAATTAGGGTTTTGTAAATTCTAAACGTCCAATATTTTACTGTATATATTTTATGTTTGTATGTATTGTGACGAGTCTCTCCGGGGCTTTTTCTCACCGCCTGCCTTGTTGCGTGATTCTTCACCCGTGACATCTGGTGGAGAATGCAGGCAGCTTAGTGAAGAGTCACCAACAAGAGCAGGTAGCCCCACTAAATCTTTCTTTTTTTCTGTTTTTTTTTCCCCAGCGGAGAACGGCGCGTCTTTCCCCATGAGCATGGAGGAGATACTCCGACGCCTGACCGAGGTAAGCGTCCGCCAGCAGCACCTTGTTGAGCACCTGACCACCAGTCAGAGCTGGACGGAGGAAGATCGCGCGGCCATACGCGCCGCTACCTGACCTGACCAGCATCGCGCACCACGGGCTGCTCAAGGGAGAGCCCACCGCCGCACAGGTCGCAGAACGGGTGGTCAGCGAACTGGCGGACACCGTACAACCCTGCGAGGCCGGGGAAAGGACGCAGCCGTTCCCCCGGAGGGTGGTCCTAGAGCGACGCACGCCGGAGGGCGCCCCACGCGCAGTAGGCAGACCGACGGTTCCCTCGCCCCGGGACGAGCCCATGCCCACGCCCACTGCTGGGACACCAACTCCCCCGTGGGCCTGGCTGGCGGGCTGCATCGTGCACCAGTGGGTGCCACCTGCCGCTCCAGAGGCGGACGTCCTGGTGGTCGGGAAGCCCATGCGAGCGCTGCTCGTCGCCATCACCCAGCCCGCAAGCCCAGGGGGGAGCCGTCGACGCCTGAGGACCAGCTGACTCAGGTCTGTAAGGGGTCTCTCCCCGCCCTCCCCTCGTTTCTCCCCCGCTATCCCCTGCCATCCCTGAGACCAGGCCGGCGCTTGGGGGGGGGTGTGACGAGTCTCTCCGGGGCTTTTTCTCACCGCCTGCCTTGTTGCGTGATTCTTCACCCGTGACAGTATGTACGCTGCTTTTGCATGTTGTGTAGTTCATGGTACTATTGCAAATCCCTTATAGCACTGTCCCATGATGAAGCCTATTATATACCTTTCTTATGTAAACTGGAATGCTTGTATTTTTCTCAACAATTTTGTGGCTTTATTGGTTCAGTCAGCTCTTTGTTCGTAAACATACTATAGGCCTACTATAGTATTAGTCTTATTCCACACATATTATTTGCAATAATACCATTAACATGTCAGACATTTGTTCTGTGTTTACTACTATTCTTTGTTTTTTATGTACAGCTGCTTTGAAGCAATGTAACATTGTAAAAAGCACTATATAAATTGAATTGAATTGAATTGTGTGTGCCTCACCTGTATCATCGACTCCATCGGACTCCATTAGCCGTAACATCATTCCCTGTTGACAGGTAGAGCTTTACAATGGGCTAAATCGTTATGGCAACAGAACAGACCAGCGACTCTATGGATGCTTTTGTCACGCATTTCAGAGAGGTATTTGGATTACCGTTGGGGGATTCATCCGTTGACGAAAAACTATATTGTCTAAATGAAGGTAATTCCACAATACAAGATTATACATTACAATTCAGAACTTTAGCTGCATCGAGTGGATGGAACGAATGCTCATTGATGACAACTTATAGACAAGGTTTAAATCCCTCTATCCAGTTGCATCTCTCTTCGTATGATGACACAATGGGACTAGAATGTTTTATCCAACTTTCTATTAGAGTTGCAAATCGGATCTGTGTGTGTACGGAGGAGCAACAGTCTCAACATCCGCCAAATTGCTACCGCCAGCCAAAAAACTCCAGCCCTCCACGTCGGCTGACCCAGGGATTGTGCATCTACTGTGGTCAACGGGACATGTAATTCAAACATGTACCATTCGCCCTCCAAAAGCTCTGCTGCATGTTGTTTCCTCATCACCAATGAAGGTTTCACCACTCACAAGTACCATACAACTCACTACTGCTCATTGTTGTGTTTCAGTTAATGGACTCATAGACTCTGGGTCAGCCGGCAACTTAATCTCTGACGACCTCTGTGATCAACTCCAACTCCAGAAAAAGATCAATGAAACCACGTACAAGATACAGTCTATAGCTGGGAATCCCATAGGCCGAGGACATGTGTATGTAGTGGGTCCCATCAAACTGCAAGTTGGTCTACTGCACTCAAAGTATATTTCTCTGTTGGTTCTGGAGGGGTCTACATCTGGAGTTGTACTAGGGTGCCCATGGCTCGTTTCCCGTGACCCTTCAATATCCTGGTCCTCTGGAGAAGTCCTAAAGTGGGCTGAGATAAAATCTACTCACTCTCCATTCCAGAGCAGAAGGCCATGGAGGAGTACATCAACAAGGCCCTACAAAAGGTTACATCAGTCCAGTTTCTTCTAGTTTCTTCTTTGTGACGAGTAAGGACGGAGGCTTGCGGCCTTGCATAGATTACCGTGAGTTTAACAAAATGACCGCTCCGTTCAGATATCCCCTTCGTCTTGTCCCCTTTTTACCAAGTTGGACCTCAGAAGCGTATATAACCTCATTGGAATACATAAGGGGGACGAGTGGAAGACCGCATTAATCAGTCCTACAGGGCATTACGATTATCTTGACATGCCCTATGGTCTTGTCAATGCCCCCTCCATATTCCAGGGCTACATGAATGAGGTGTTCCGGGAGTACCTAAATCACTTCTTTATCATTTACATTGATTATATCTTAGTGTACTCCCGGAATAAGGCATAACATCACCAACACGTTTCTGAGGTCCTCAAATGGCTCTGCGAACACCATCTGTTTCTTAGGGCAGAATGTACTTTCCAAACCTCCATCCAGTTTTTGGGTTATAATATTGACGCCCAAGGTGTCAAGATAGACGAGGGGAAGGTGGAAGCAATTAAATCCTGGCTAATTCCCACTAACGTAAAAGAACTCCAGAGATTCTTAGGTTTTTCCAATTTCCACCGTCATTTTATTGCAAACTATATGTGACTGGCCTTTACTTAGCTCTATGTTGTGTGTGTGTGGATGTATGAAATCAGGCATCTGGAATTACTCAAGCCACATTTTATTCTGTATGATTAAAAGAACAAATCAAAACAAGCTGGAATCTGTGGCCTTCTTTCACATTTGTTACGTCAACCTCTCCTTAATCGCGTTTGCCGTGAACTGAGAGCATTTTGCAGTTTTCATGTATCTCAGATAGTGTTTATTGTATTTAAAAAAAAATACAGCATTATATAAATACATAAATTCAAAGCAATATTAACAGAAGCATGAATGAGAACATACCTGTATGAATAAAAGAACAAAGCAAGCTTGAATCTGTGGCCTTCTTTCACATTTGTTACATCAACCTATCAGTGTAAGGGATTATGTTAACCACTAAGCTTGCACACTCATGCTTATGAACTCATGAACTTTCTCCAAAAATACATGCTTCATATTATTCACACAAACTTCATACATGTTCAAATAAGAGTAAAGTTCTTTTTAGAACAAAATGACATGCATTATTACGATAAACAAAACTCATATAATACTTTTTAGCCGGAGCTTTAGTGCGACTCACCTCTGCCGCAAACTGAGAGAGAGCAGGCGGAACCAGAACACAACACTTAAAGGAGCCACGTACCATATTTAACAATACACCAGCCACTGAAAATAAACAACTATGAAAACGTGAAATCGCAAATATACGAAATTAAAATTAAAAGAACAATTTCGAGAATATAAAATTAAATACATAAAATTGATAATTGATAATTACAGAAAGAGAAATTTGAGTGAAATTAATATGGCACCCGTTACATTCACTTCCCCTAATTTCACCAAAATTCTGCATGTGTAAAAAGAGGATTATCTAAGAAATCACAATGCAAGAATACCATAGTTACACGATGAAAGCTATCTGTCCTAATAGATACAGAGAAATTTGGGGGTGATCAGGCCTCAAAACCCCTTAGTAAAGTATGTTGCCAAGTACACCATACCACACTTATATACCACATACCAGTCATATATATGAAATCCTCACTCACATAAAGTGTCTTATGCACAACTTAACAATGAATAGTATCTCTCAAGTTTGAAAAGGATAAAGAAAATTGAAAGTAAACTCATCTCAAAATGTTGGCATTAAAACAAACTTAAAACTGACTGAGACTTTTTCAGGAATCTGTCTAGCAAGTTTGGCAATTTAAATGGCTTTTGGGCCATGGCCTCTGTTAGACGGTTGACTTCCTTCATGACTCTACCAGCCCGTGTTGTAATCTTGCCTTGCCTTTCGTAACTTGTTATCGACACATCTTCGCTGGCTGAGTCATCAGTACCTGGATTGGTCATAGCAGATTTTGCAGACACACTGCCACCATCAGAAATACCAGGAATCTGGCATTGACTGCCTGAAATGGAATCACCGCAGTAAGTGTCACCACTGTCATCCGTCTCTTGTTGTATCTGTTCATCAATGGACATTCAATTCTTTGAATTTGACTCATTTGATGCCCATGAATATGTTTTGTTTCCAGGGTAGTCAGTAGAATCTAATAAAGCAGTCTCACACTCTGAATCATCTGAGCACTCATCAGCTGTCGATCCACATAATTTCTCTTCAGGAAGTGTTACTGGTAAGAAACTAATGTCCAAGAGCATATTTCGATGAACCAATTTAGTGAGTCCTTTATCATCCTTTACTTTGTATATGTGTGTTTTAGGGTCATTATGCACAATGGTATAGACAGTAGGTTCCCATATATCGGCCAACTTTCGTTTACCTCTCTCTCCTTTGCTGGCAATCAACACTATCTCCACAGTTTAGATGTACCCCTTTTATCTTGCAGTTATACATCTTGGTCTGTTTTGTTCTTGTACAGCAAGTTTTGGGCAATTTCGGCTGCTTCCTGATGATGAGACATCAATGTTGCAGCGTAGCTGCTATAGTCAACTGTCGCAGGGTCTCTCAAAACTTGTTTAAACATTACATCCACATAATCATGGTACGCGCCCAAACATGAGTTGAAAAGGGGTGAAGCCGGTCGTCTCATGAACTGTTGAATTGTAGGCAAAAGTCAAAGTCTGAATCTGTTGTGGCCACTTATCCTTAGATCTTAAGGGCAATGAACGAAGCATATTTCCTAATGTTCGGCTGAACCGCTCTGTGATGCCGTTGCCCATAGGCATGATAGGCAGTCGTGCGAGATTTAGAGACCCCAGAAAGTGCCAGCAGTTCAGAAATAAGCTCACTCTTAAAATTTGTGCCTTGATCCATATGGATCCACTCAGGGAACCCATACACACAGAACACATGACCCCATAACTTCTGAGCATCTTGCTTAGCTGTTTGGTTAATGCAAGGAAAGGCATCTGCAAGCTTAGTGAAATGATCTGTCAAGACCAACACATCCACTGAATGCTGCTTGTTATCCTCTGCACTCCAAAAGTCAAGGCAAACCAACTCCATAGGTAGGAGAAGTATGTATACTTTCCAGTGGAGCTCAAACGGCTGGCTCAGGTGTTTTTGCCAGAATACACCTCCTGCAACACTTGACATATTCTCTGATCTCATGATCCATCTTGGGCCAGTAGAAGCGCTGTCTCGCCAAGTGAATTGTTCTTGCCTGTCCTTGGTGACCAGCAAGATCATGAAGATTTTTCCATCATATTTTGAGGGAGAACATACTGGTGGCGTTTCTGCCTGCTAACTGGGTCCTTGGTCACTCTATACAAAACCCCATCCTGGACTTTCAGATGATCCCACTGCTTTATAAGTGCCAGAGCTCTGAAGTCAAACTTTCCTCTCTCTCGTCTAGATGGGCGTCTTTTACGAATTACAAAAGGGAGAATTTTTTTTTGGACTACTGAGTCACATGGCTGCAAATAGCTTGACTGACATCCCACGTGATCCTTGAGCATGTGGCAGTCAACCTTCAAGCAAAAGAAACACATCCTGTATACCTTCTTCTCTAACGGCATCAGCTTCAGTGAGTAGATGGTTGTAACTCTCATTCATCTGAGTCTGTGACTAACTGTTTTCGCAAACGGATTTTATCTAAAAGTGTCTGCCACAACATTCTTTGTTCCTGCGATATGTTTAATGTCAAAAGAGTAAGGGGCTAGTTTTGAGACCCACCTTTGTTCAAAGGCATCACGTTTTGGCTTAGACATGATGTAAGTAAGTGGATTGTTGTCAGTCCAAACTGAAAAGGTGTGGCCTTTGAGCCAGTGGCTAAACTTTTCGCACACACTCCACCTCAAAGCCAAAAACTCAAGCCGGTCTTGCTGGCAAAGGCAATGGGTCTCGCTATTTCTTCTTCTGCTGGAACTTGGGAAAACACGGCACCAAGCCCATCTAGAGATGCATCAATGAAGAGAATCTGTGGCTTTGAGAAATCAGGATGTGCAAGAACAGCACAGTTCAACAACTTCTTAAGCATGTTGAAAGCAAATTGCAGTCCTCCACCCAATCACTAGGATTCAGCTTCCGAAATGCGCCAACATGCTTCCCAGTTCTCACTTTACCTCATCTCTTCTGACCCGCAGTTAGAGCAAAGAGGGGCTTGGTAATTGCAGAACAATTAGGAATGAAGTGTTGATAGTAAAAAATTCCTAAAAATGACTTGATTCTTCACGAACCATCTTCCTTCATCAGCTGTAACTTGGACATTTTGGATATAAATCTACTTTTGTGGAATCTACGGAAATGCCATTTCCAGAAATAATATGGCCTAAGAATTTCACTGAATCATGCAAGAATTGACACTTCTTAGGGCTTAGCTTTAGGCGATGCATCCTAAGCCGGTGGAAAACAATTTCCAGCCTGCTCAGAGCCTCTTACTCTGTAGGCGCAAACACAAGTAAATCATCCAAATAGCAGAGCAAACTGCTAAAGTTCATGTCCCCAAAAATGCTAAACATCATTCGCATGAATAAAGCTGGGCTATTGCACAGGCCTTGAGGCATGCGTTGTACTCGTGTAGCCCCATAGGAATAACGAAAGCTGTGTATTTTTTGTCTTGTTCCTGCATAGGCAAAATTATAAAATCCAGAGGTTAAATCCATTGTGCTGAAGAAGATTACCCCCTAAAGCATTCAAGCAATCGGACTGATGAGGGAGTGGGTGAGCATCTCTGCGCGTTCTTGCATTAAGCCACCTAAAGTCTGTACAGATGCGGAGACATGTATTTTTCCATACAAGCATCAGCGGCGATGCATATTTGCTGACAGATTTTCTAATTATCCCTTGCTCCCCCATTTCAGTTAACACTTGGCGCAGCTTCTGGTAATGAGCAGTAGGGATCCTAAGATACGGCAGTCAGAAGGGCCTCTTTTCTGTAAGTCGGATACAGTGTTCAAACTCCTTAGCTTCACCACAATCTAGAGGGTGTCTAGAAAACACGTCATTGTAATTCGCCAGTAACTGTACAAGTTTCTCTTTGGATGCATCTGTGACTTTGCAGAGATCAATGTCAATTTCACCTAATCCAACATCCTACAGTCTCAAATTTGAAGCACAGTCTGGAGTAGCTTGTATTTCTGAACTAACCTCCTGTATCTTTCCAGGTCCCTGCAAGACAGGAAAATCCTCCACAGCCAGACAGGGTGAAACATCAGGTACCCACCTATCACCTCACATAAGTGTTATCACACGAGCTACCATGATGTTTCTAGGCATGGTCTTAGAGGTTGTTGGTTTAACCAGAATTGTGCTCCCAAGGGACAATAGAGTGTTGCTAGGCAGTCTTCCACACACTAAATGTTCTTGTCTAGCAGCAAGAGTAGCAGCATGCTGGAGCTTCACTGTTCCAATCTTGCAAGGGATCTTGTCATGTCGCCAGCTTGTGAGATTCAACATCACATCCAAAAAGTGTTCACCGTCAGGTGATAACTGAGTAGCACTTTGTGATATGAAGTTCCAATACTCATTAGTGTTCTTCATTTGGCTCACAATGTGCTTTATCAGGTTAGTTCCAAGAATTAAATCATCATGTTGACCTGGGACAACGAGAATTGGAACTCGACAGCTGATGCCATAAACCATTATTCCAAGTTCATACAAACATTTTGGTTGTGCAGTCATACCCCCAACACCCACAAGAATGATGTTCTGAGGAAGAACAGCATTCATAGCCAACAACTTTTGTTCAGCTGTCTCATTTAGTGTACAAGACATGGAGCCAGTGTCAAGCATTCCTCTCAAGTGGAACTGATCATTTACAATCAATCATTAAAAGCCTTAATTTCCTGCATATTTTGTGCATATATCACACAAGTACCATCAGATGCTGTATTTTGACACTTGTGCATTAGCAACTACAGTCTTGACAAAGGCAGAATGGTTAGACTGTGCCTTCATTTGTGCTCTTTTTTCAGCTTGATATTCATCAAGACGTTCTTGTATTTCAGCTGCTGTCCATTTGTCCGCAGTCTTAAACTTTAAGATGGCAGAAAGAGATTGGTCAGGGCAATGTTTAACAAACATAATTGTCACTTCTTGGTTGGGATCTTCAATACTTCGACCCTGTCTATCTACTATATCAACAGCTTTATTGAGGCGAATCCCATATTCCATGGAATTCTCTCTGGGAACTGGTAAGGTACCATAAAAATCAGCTAGTGGCATAGAAGAATTTGTCAAGTCGCTGAAATGCTGTTTGAGTATATCTGTGACAACTTTTGGTTTTTTTTTGGCCAGTGACAGATTGCTACGAAGAGTAATCCTTATTAATCTTTGGCTCTGCCCATTAAGTTAGACATGATTTCATCAGCTTGTTCAGCTAAAGGAATGTCTTTCTTCTTCAGATAAACATCCATGAGTTCTTCCCACTCATGTACTGTTAATTTGTTGGATCCATCCCCTCTGAAACAAGAGGGTGCCTTAACATCAGGCTTCATCACCAACTTTATGCCAGTTAAATTAAGAGAAGGTGAGTCAATGAGAACCTGGCTCGTCACCATGCTCTGTGGTTGATTATCAGTATACTAATTCGTTTCACTGCCTTTTTTTAGCTGGTCAGATATCGACTGCCCTATCTGTTGAGCAAGTTGTGTGATCAAAGTACTCAAGTCAGTGTTACTGTACTCTCTATTGTGTGATTCAGCACCCTCATAGTGTTCAGTATTGTGCTATCTATTGGGATTACGTGTAGAGCAAAAATCAGGGGAACCAATATTAACTGTCCTTCTGACAGGAGTCTGTTCAAGTTCACCAAAGATACGCTCCCTAGCAAAACCCAATTCAAACCCATCATTTGCTGAGTAACTTGTCTTCTCACTATTTTGTGACATCTTGAGTAGTACCAGTCAACAAAAGTAAACAGACCAGATAATAACAAAATTTTTTTCACATGAATACACTTTCTTTAAAAGGTAATACACAGCCAATTAATCAAAGAAAACTGGTATTACAAATTCAATCTTTTCAGTCTTTTTGTATTTTTTTCTTCTCTCTTCTGTACAATGAACTTTCAACATTTCTTCTTAATTATGTACAGTCTAATGTCCAACCTTTTCCCCTTTCGGCACAGGTACAGTCAGAATTTGGACATTCCAGAATGCAGCAAACCCCGGCGACCAAACTGGCGTTGATCAAGGAGGATCCACAATGATTCATCAATTAAAAGTCACAGCAACAATGTGTCTGGCCTTCACTTAGCTCTACGTTGTGTGTGTGTGGATGTATAAAATCAGGCATCTGGAATTACTAAAGCCACATTTTATTCTGTATGAATAAAAGAACAAATCAAAACAAGCTGAAATCTGTGACCTTCTTTCACATTTGTTACATCAACCTCTCCTCAATCACGTTTGCCGTGAACTGAGAGCATTTTGCAGTTTTCATGTATCTCATATTACCAAGTCAGATAGTGTTTAATGTATTTTTTAAAAAATACAGCGTTATATAAATACATAAATTCAAAACAATATTAACAGAAGCATGAATGAGAACATACCTGTATGAATAAAAGAACAAATAAAAAAACAAGCTGGAATCTGTGGCCTTCTTTCACATTTGTTAAATCCACCTATCAGTGAAAGGGATTATGTTAACCACTAAGCTTGCACACTCATGCTTATGAACTCATGAACTTTCTCCTTGTCCACCCTGATCCACTGAAACCCTTTGTTGTAGAGGTGAATGCCTCCTCATCAGGTGTAGGTACTGTCCCAGCAGCAGGGGGAGCCTCCGCGACTCCATCCATGTGCTTTTAAGAAGTTATCCCAGAACATAATTACGACATTGGGAACAGAGAACTCGCAATGAAACTGGCTT
Organism: Botia almorhae; assembly: GCA_036877575.1. Classification (NCBI taxonomy): domain Eukaryota; kingdom Metazoa; phylum Chordata; class Actinopteri; order Cypriniformes; family Botiidae; genus Botia; species Botia almorhae. Next base: position 7,860 of record JAZGTJ010008860.1, on the reverse strand, counting down.
TGGAAGAATGGAGACACTGGAGACAATGGAGACTCAATCCCAGACAAGCCAGGTGGTCCCTTTTCTTCACATGCTTCAATTTTATTATTTCATATCGTCCAGGAAACAAGAATACTAAGGCAAATGCATTATCCAGACTATATTCTTCAGATGACATATCTAACAATCCAGAATCTATAATTCCTCTCAGTCTAATAGTCAGTCCAATTCAATGGTCCCTGGACGAAGACGTCAATAACGCCAGTGTCACTGACCCTGCTCCGCCGGGGTGTCCACCAAATCACAGATACATACCAAGAACAGATCTGGTCATCCTGGGGCCAATAGAACCTTCTCACTGCTTCAAGATCGCTTCTGGTGCCTAACATGGAAAACAACATCAGAATGTGT
>JAZGTJ010008859.1:3087-17055 GCA_036877575.1 Botia almorhae | reverse complement strand
GATTTCCTGATTGTGGACGTAGCTGACATTGGAATTTGTTTGATTTTGTCACATAGTTCGTCTTTTTGTTTACCTTCAAGCAGCGTCTCTGCAGCGGCACTCAAACACTCCTTCACAGCCGTCACATCGTTGAAGCAGTTTTTATGCTGTCCCAAAATCCATGCAATTCTTAGTGAACACTCATGTGCACGCTGCTGTGCAGTGAAAGAGTGTGTGATGAGTCGGGTTGATCTGTCGTACTGGACTCTTAGCTCGTTTATCTTCCGCCCTCTCACTTCAGATTTCAATGGATAAGTCTGTTCAAAAAGCTTGTGTTTGGTTTCGTAGTGACGCTTAATATTGCCGTTATTTATTAATAACGCCACCGTTTCACAGCATATGAGACATAAAGGTTTTACACTACCAGTTGGAAGGATAAATCCATACCGATCTGTCCATTCACTTTTAAAAGTCCTATTTTCTGCATCAACTTTTCTCACCTTTGAGCATGCCATATCTACAGTACTCCTCTCTAGCTGTTTTTATTTTTCCAGATTACTTTTCAAACAGATTTAGCGTAAACGTAACGTGATCGTATAGAAACGTATAGCTCTCGTTACGTTACGCTAAATTTACGGCGTAAATGGTTGGCAACTGTCGTAATCACTGGTTTAGCTGTTGTGCCCGCCATCCAGGCATTGATCAAATGGTGCTTTGGGATTATGTATTTTGGGGCATTTCTCTATCACAAATTACCGGTCCGGACAAAAGCTTAACTTGGTCCGGATCAGGGCCGAGGTCCGCCGTTTGGTGATATCTGCTATAGATGGTCAGGGGTTGTCGTCTGACATGAAGCTAATCATAACCTTACTGTCTGCTATCTATGCTAACAGTCCAATTCCCGTAAACATCCATGGGTTAATGTGTCACATTCATCTTCATGCTCTCTATACCCAGCCCAGCGTGGGTCATGGCACCACTAAAGAGAAAAATTCTTACCCAATTACCACTCCACCAGGTGGCACAGCATGGCTTTTACTGCATTCACTCAGGTGCTCTGCATATCAAACGTCACTTCTTGCCCCTTGTCTTATCCCCTAATTATTTCACCCAAACCTCATCTGCAGCTAGTGAAAAGCTATGACTCCACACCCTGCCGGCTGAAAACCTTCAGTGTGATTTAGTGCTTGAGTTGTTTCAGCTTTAGACAGACTCTCACTTTTGGGGACCTGAGAGTGTTGAGTTTTCTCAACTGTTGCAGGAAGTCACATCTAAGGAAGTCACATCTTGTTTGTGTATGTGAAGACACACTGTGAGATGTGTTGAGCAGCTGTGTTGATGCTTTGTGATGATTAATATATATTAAGAAAAAAGAAGATAATCAAATTCTCTGGTATATAATATACAGATACACTGTGTGACTGAATAACTACAATATTTATATATTTATATGAGAATGATGTCACCATGATAGTTAAAGACAGTATTCACGATACTTTTCCCAACAAATCAACAGACAAGTGTTTCTCCGATAACAATGAAAACAGCCTTGTCTCTTTCAGAATGTGCTGTTAACATGAATAATACAGGCACTAGATAGTTGACTGACTAGACTACACAGAAAGGTTCACTGATCTCTCACGCAGTGTGAGGTGCGTCTCTCAGAGGTAATGACTCTGGAAGGAGCTGGAGTGGGAGGGGCTAATGGTGTGTAATGGTTTGGTCAAATAACAGGTCAGAGGCAGAGACAGTGGAGGAGAACAGAGAAAACACATCTGTCTCAGAAAGACAATCACAGGAAAGAGAAACCTCTGATTGATGATTTGGATCAATAGTACAATTTAATAAAATGACAGACACAAAGGAAGGGGGGGGCACTGGGAACACAAACTGGTGAAGATGAAATAATTATATATATGGAATTGCATTACAGGCTGTATAATCACACATTTTTGTTTTGTTTTGTCACACTCCCATAAGAGCATCTTCATACAAGAGCTGGTGTGTTGCACTACATGAAACATAGCAGATATGGATGAGTTCTACACTGTTGTGTTTAGACAGGTGAGTTCTACACTGTTGTGTTTACGCAGGTGAGTTCTACACTGTTGTGTTTACACAGGTGAGTTCTACACTGTTGTGTTTAGACAGGTGAGTTCTACACTGTTGTGTTTAGACAGGTGAGTTCTACACTGTTGTGTTTAGACAGGTGAGTTCTACACTGTTGTGTTTAGACAAGTGTGTTCTACACTGTTGTGTTTAGTCATGTGAGTTCTACACTGTTGTGTTTACACAGGTGAGTTCTACACTGTTGTGTTTAGACGGGTGAGTTCTACACTGTTGTGTTTAGACAGGTGAGTTCTACACTGTTGTGTTTAGACAGGTGAGTTCTACACTGTTGTGTTTAGACAGGTGAGTTCTACACTGTTGTGTTTAGACAGGTGAGTTCTACACTGTTGTGTTTAGACAGGTGAGTTCTACACTGTTGTGTTTACGCAGGTAAGTTGTCACATTTGGTGATATTGTTCACAGACGTTGAAATTGCTCTCCTGTGGGGATAAAGTACTAAATGTTTTGATCTGAAGGCAGAATTAACAATGTAATTATATTAAAGTGTAATAAAAAGAAGTGAGCACAATTAAAGGCTCGATGAAAGGAAACAGTTTACTGATGTTGCAGAAAAACATTTTATTGAACTGCATGACGCTTATCAGACAGCTTGGAAGTAAATGCTGTTTCGATTTATGATCAAAACAAGTGCTATCTATAAATTAGCACACAGAAAATATATGAATATGCAAACTGAGTAGTGATGTGTACATGCTGTGCTTTGTACGGCAGATGATTATCATGAGAGTGTTTTCCACAACTAGTGGCTGATGAACGGTGAAAAAATGTCAAGAGTGAACATACGACATTAATGTTTAACTCAGTTCTCTAACAACACAAACTACAGGAAAACTTAAATTTTAATTAACCTTCAAGTGACATCCATGCTGCAGGGCACAACGCGTTACAGTAAGAAGCAGCGGAAGCTAATACTTAGGTGGGCATGCTGGGATTTTGTTTTTTAGATCTATGTAGACATGTCTGACGTCTGCCTTTCATCTGTCCATCACATACACAAGCACACACACAAACCAAAAAACATACATTTGCATATTATCACCTTACAAAGATACGCTGGGTGTCATTGTCCTACAATCTCGTCTCTAAGCCCATTTAAAGAAAGAGACGAGGCTTTTCATTGATAAGAAGCTGTGCATGTCAGCATGAATAAGTGAAAGAAAGAAAGAGAGAACTGAATGTAAGATAAGAGAGGTAAAGTCCTCTGGTGTCCAGGGGCCGAGCTTAAGACCCCTGTAGTCCATCTCTAGGATAATGAAAGTGGAATGTTATTAACCTCGCTTTGCTGCCGGGTCACATCCCCTCTGTTTAGCCCATGCACAAAAATCCCTGTTTTCAATTACCTCTCACTACAGCAAAGAATGACGAAAACATCCTTAATTCCACTTTGTTGCTTATAAACGACCCCATGAAAATGACTCGAGACAGAACTGCATGAGCTCTGGAAGCCGACATGTGTGAGAAACCTCTTAGGGTTCAGGGTTCGACTCGCTCATCAGCTCCCAGCTGCTCTCATTTAAACCCTGAACAATGTAAATAACACACGTTTCCTCAGACTGGCTGGATCTGAGGCTGTATGTGGAAAGCAAAAAGTAATGAAGGTTAAAGAAACATCACATGCCTCTCACAGTTTCTTTTAGACAGCACTGAGATCAAATGGAGATCAAATGGAGAAATGTGAGTGAAATCAGACTGCTTCTGAGAAAAACATATCTGTAATCTCAAACATGTCTCATCTACAGTTTCAGTAGAGATCTCAACAACACTCAAGATGTGCTCATGATATGCCAAGATGAGTCTATAACATTTCTCACCAACAGCTCAGATATGCTGCTACACACACCCTGATGCCTAATTATGTGTTAGTTTGCACTGTCTCTATGGCATATGTGTCATTATGTGTTGTTACATGTTTACAGTTTATGTGTATTTGTCAAATAAATAAATAGCTAGATTAGCAGTTAAATTATCAAACTTATAGCATAGGTTTAGGTATGCTTTTAGTTTAAAAGTACATGTAAAGTTCATAAAGATACTTATAGGAAATGATAAAACTCACGGCATTTCGTTCATAGCGCAATAACAAAAAATCATTTGAACTTGAACAACTGTTTTTTGTGTTTCTTTGCAAAAATGGAGATTTCTTCTAAGACTCTTACTCAGATATTTCTCCAGGCAAAAACAGAATAGAACCCCCAGTAATCCCCCGTATCTCTTACAGAGTATCAGAGACAGAGATCTCAACAATTTCTTAAACAGTACTAAGATACCAAAGTCTGCTCTCAAAAGTCAGTGATCTTACTGTCTCATTTTCATTACAAATGAATGGATTATAAAATGTGGATTATAGTATGTGAATCTGTATTAGTTTGTAGACTAACTTTATGTTGGCTTAAAACATGGCCCGGCATAATTTAGTATGACGCTAGCATGTTTTGTCAAGCTAACATAAAAATATAAGACAGACATTGTGTGTAATCTCTTAGCAACAATTCTTTCCTCTGAGTCGGTTCTTGAAATATGAGTGTATTTTTAAAAGCAGGAACTCAGCTGTTCACACATAACACAACTTTAGTCCCACACAGCCTCAACGAGCAGCTCAACTGTGTTTTTCTAAACACACGGGCTTGTTTATGACCAAAAATCACCAATCAGTTCATTCATAACACTGGTCAAACACTCCACCATTAAGTCATTTGTCACACAGTGTAGGCAATGGCCCCTTTGCCAGGATGTCTGTTGTTTATTCCATCATGGTTTTTTACTTGTTTTTGGAGTAATTGGACTCACAGGAGCCCCAGGCCTCTCATGTACACCCACACTCATGTTTTTAGTGGTCAAAAGTGATGCCTCCTGTGAAGATACTTTGGGAGTTTGGAGTCAGCTGCTGTCATGGCCATTGGCATCAGGCCGAGACTTTGAAGGTGCGTCTATGTACACATATGAGTGTGTGTGTCTAATGCTGGTAAAGGTTAACTGGTAGAGGCTGGTAGAGGTTAAGGGGACAGATGAGTCATCAGGTCAAAGAAGAGCTCATGGTCATTAACTCCTGAATAAATGCATTCACAATGATAAATGGACATCAGCCTGTTTGAAGACACATACAGGTGTCGAGCAAAACTCAAACAAAAAGCTCAATTTGCTCAATTGAAGTTACCCTTCAAATTTCAATAGCTCCACTTTTCAGAAAACTGTGCAAGAGGCATCAGAAGACGTGCTGACAGGTCAGTAATGACCAGAAACAATAAATGACTGGAAAACAAGACAGAATCCCAGTTCAAAAAAATCGGTCTTATCTGATCAGTGTGTGTAACTCACAGCTCTCCATTTTGTGCTGTGCCTGCTGCCATTTTACGACACTGAGGTGAACCGACAGTCCACGTGGGTTAAATAAAGATATTTTTCATAAAACAGGAAGTGAGGGCGAAAGACAGACGGTGAGGAGGTAAAGAACCGATGGGGAGGGGGCTGCAGGGAGAAAAGCTCACACAATCAGATCAGAAGTGACAAGCTGAAGCAGAGCATGATGGGATACCACTCTATGTTGTATTTGCTGATATAATCTTGTGAGTACAGAAACAGATACAAAGGAATCCACAATTAATCCATAGTAATAATTTAATTAACATTATTAATTAACATAATAATTACAGGTAAAATGTCTGCATAAAATGGCCACTGACCTGCTAAATCATCCACCTGGGTTATTTAAATTGATTAAATGAAAGGTAATTTAACATCTTTTACTAAACCATTAACTGCTAGACTGACGGAGAATTACAACTGACTCCTGAAGTTGCACTTGGTTACAACTTAGAATCATTTCCTCACAATGCTAGAAAAAGGGTCTGCAGTGATTTTTACAATAGACAAATATGAGCTAAAAATGGCTGAGACGGCAATTTGGGAAAAAAAGAGACATGCAAACGTGCCCATCTTAGGAGAGACTAGCTGCCTTCAAACACTCGCAATTTGTTGCATTTTCTGTGACTGTTCACTGCACCTCAAAAACATAGCAGGTGACAGTTACACCCTGCAGGGTAGCCAGAGTGACGAGCAACAGCCAATGAAATTCACAGCAAACGAGTGTATGAGAAGAGCAAAGCAGTGAGAAGCAAGAACCCAAAAATGTCCATGTCCACCTCTCCCTAAAATGATCATTATTGACTTGACATGATTATTACTTTTGGTTCTTTGTTTTCTGTTCTGTGCAAATCACTGCCCACAAAACACCCACAAATCATGTTGCCAAGAATCAAGCCTCGTGTCGCTATGTGTGTGAGATTGTGTGACAACTGGATTTTGGGCTTTCGTGGCACAGCCGTGTGTGATTACAGCTTTCCTGTAGCTCAGTGGTTAGAGCATGGCGTTAACAACGCCAAGGTCATGGGTTCGATCCCAGGGATTGCACTTACTTAGAATCAATGTATAGTATAATGCAACGTAAGTCGCTTTGGATAAAAGCGTCTGCCAAATGCCTAAATGTAAATGTAAATGATTAGTTGGGTGAAATGTGCACAAACTGTCCTCAAACGTGCACAGAGAGACGAGCTTTCGTCTTGTATCATGCGCTCGGATTTACTGTCACTTACGCAGCCGTTTGACAAATTCGACGTGTATAAAAAGCATTAGTGTGTAATAGAGCATGTGTTAAACAGCCCATAATGACATACAAGGGCAGAGGCTGATTAAACAGCAGCAACAATGTGATTACGTTTCGAGGCAGGTTGCTGTAGTGTGTGTGTGTGTGTGTGTGATTTTCACTTCATTACCTCTGGTTTTATTTCGTTACAGGTTAATGTCAAAAGTGATGCAGCATGAGCTAGTAGATCGCTTCTACATCAAGCGCTCTCTCACTCTCTCTGTCTGCCCTTCTCACTCTTATTTACAGTATCTGATAGAGCCTGAATACGTCTTTATTCAAAAAGGAAAGAATGGGCTCTGCTAAACTCTTGTACACCAAAGTTGAGACACATGAGCCTCCCACACCAGGCCGCTGTTCCGTTTCTGATACATCACCCATCAGCTGTCCATTAATATTCATTCAGCTCTGTCCACAGATGCAGCTCATTCTGTTCTCTCTGTAACACCCAATGCGTTCTGAATGTATCTGGGATTTTGGTTGATTCTGCAGCTGGAACGTCACATACGCAGTGATACACTGCCGTGATCTCCTTTCATCACAAGTACAGTTTGTCATGAGAGTGTGAATTTAAATATGCTGTGTTTTCCATGGGGTGTAACACTCAACATTTTGGAAGAATTGTATCCTCTCACTGCTGCATGATGAATCCAGCACTGCTGGTGAAATCTGTGGACACACTGGCTGTGTGATTTACACATTTGACTGTTCTAATCTCAACAGGCTCTGCTGTAGTGCAAATATCCCCCTTGATTCATTTAGGAGAAAAGTAGAAGTCAGTAAGACTCCCTGTACCTTTCCATTTTCCGAATGGAAATACTGGGTGAGGATTAAAGTTGTGAACTTTGGATTTAAGTTGCTCTCAAAGTCTTAAGCAAGTTTTTAGGTTTTAAGCAAGCCTGCTTAGTGGCCATCTTTGTAACTGCAGTTAGTTTTCTAGCAAATTGAGTTTTTGAAGGGGAAATGTTTAAAAGCTTTTCCAAATGTACTGTTCAATAACATGTCAAATCACCAATTAAATCTGATAAACATTTATGTTGAAAAACAATTATTTTCAACCCCATTTCAACCCTACCCTCTATTCTGGTATTTAGTGCCCATTTTAAAATTCAAATTTACTATCCTGTTTTCACTTAGAAATGTATCACTTCACTTATGTAAAACAGGCTGAAAAAGCTTCGTGTTGATTTTGAGGTAATTAATTTAAATACATATCTGCATGTAAATGCAGTTATAAAAGCATTTCTCAATATTGTCATACTCTGTTTCATACTCAAAAGTGCATACTTTCCTATTAGCAAATGACATACTTTGAGTACATACCACAAGCATGCTAATACCGACCTGTCTACTGTCTATGGTCTCTACTGTCTATGGAGTAGAGGAAGTGATAGAGGAAGATATAGACAGATGAAGATGAATGAAGAGGAAGGTGTGATGGGAAGGATTGTGCTGATGGTTTGCTACTGACAGGTCATCTACAGTGCAGTGGATCTTATCTTCAGCTCTCTCTCTCTCTCTCTCTCTCTCTCTCTCTCTCTGATGTGAGCTGACAGTCACAGGAGCATCTGACTGATGTTTCCACTTCTCACTTCCTGCATGTCTCAACAAGCTCTCTCTCTCTCTCTCTCTCTCTCTCTGAAGAACAGACTGTACTGGTGGAGAGTAAATCATGATGTGGATGGAAATGGTATTGAAGCTGATGTTCAGTTCTGCTTGTAACTTCATGTTCCCCTTGTGGAATCAGCAATGAATTTGATGATCCTTTTTAAAATAAGAGGGATCATAAACATCGCATTTTGTTGCAGTCTGCTCCTATCATGCTCCTTTGACATAGGACATAATTTACATATATTTCACAAACAAAATAATAAATGAACGTACACTGATAATCCTGTTTAAAAACTGACAAACATTTCTAATCGTATGTAGAAGGGTATCAATGAATAAGTGTTGTGACCTTGACAAAAAGTGATTTCCCAGCATGCTTTGCACATCTGAGCTCTTCCTACATTTTTGAGTATGCAGTATGTGTGTAAATCCAGTAGTTGCTTTGTTTTGTGGAATACACTTAAATATCTGTTAAAAAGCTTTGTAAGAGCACAACTTAAAGCAAAGGTACTTCGGAGGGCTTGGCAGGGGTATGAGGTCCTCGAACAGTGCTTTACTCACTAAAGCTGATCAGCATTATGATCATACACAGATAGTGAGAGAAAGAACAAGAGCTGTTATGTTTGTCAGGACTGTTTTCATTGAAGTTATGAGTAATTACAATCATTTACAACAGTGCAGACAAACGACACAAACAAACCTGTCAGTGAGTCAATATAAATGTCTTTTGTTTTGGATTTAGGTCATTGCAAAGACTCCACAGGAGTGACTTTGTGTTTGTGTATGTATATATATGTACACACTTGTGTATGTTCATATCTACTGTAGCTTCTGTTCACAGACTATAAGCTTTAGAGTTTCAGGCTTCATGCTGCAGGGTGAAGGATATTGATCTTTCTGAAGCGTTCGTGTAAAGGTTAAAACAGTGCAGCGCTCTCTCCCTCTTCAGATAGATTTCTGAGGTGCTGGTGGTGAGAAATAAAGGGGTGCTTTGATGTTTCAGTGCCTAAAAGGCCTGTCAATCTACTCCACAAAAATAACCTCGCCTGCTCTCATTGATCACGGTCTCATTTAACAGCTCAATGAGTCGGGCACTGACCCAGTGAAGGGAAGAGGAAAAGAAGAAGAGCATGAGGAAGTGAGAGCGCCCCCCTGAGGACAGATCTGCTGTGTAATGAGTGAGAGAAAACTGTGTAAAATGACAATGTTATTATATTTAATTATTATTATATTATATATTCATTATTATTATAAAACAACATCTCACTTATGTTATTAAGAAAGTGAGATTGATCAAATGTGAAAAGTAAAAAGAATGACAGTGAAAGGAAGGCTGTGAGAGATTTATAATTGTATCGTGTGAGTCAAAATCTCATGAAAAATGCATTACTGTGGAACACAAACAGAGGCTGTTAACGCAGAATCTTCATGCTGCTTCATGTCATACAATTAAAGCCCTTCTGAAGCGTGATAACTCCAGTCGCATCCAGTTTCACTGTAAAGACCAGAGATCACGGAGGTCCCAGTGAATCACACCTGAAACAGCTGATCAAAGTCTTCCAGAACATCAAACATTCTGTTCAACTTTTACACAACTCATTCTGATCAACTGTGTCATTCCACAGAGCAAAGAAAGTCATGTGAGTTTGAAACATAGGGGCAAAAACAACAGATTAGATGAAAAACCCTTTACGAATGTTCACTTATTCAACACTTGTTTTAAATTGAAGTTAAATTAATTATAGTGTTTACTTAACACTACTGTCTGGTTCAGGTCCAGATGAGAGAAAACCCTCCTCCAGTTTTTTCACTGAACAAAACAAAAGTGTTAAGCTTCACATGGCTGGTCTGTCAAATAAAGCGTCTGCTAATTCCAACAAATGAACCGTAAGATGGCAGTCGCTCTTTTATGAGCACGCTCACTGTGGTCTCTCCTCCACACTGATTTCTGCAGGAGCCAGAACGGGTCTGTTAATTAAGCATGGCTGAGCAGTATTGTGATAATAGGAGTTACTCTGAATAGGACAGACAGACAGTTGAAGACAGACAGACAGTCTACAGTTAACTGTGTCAAGATGTCTGTGTATGACCTCTGATATGCTGTGTGTGTGTGTGTGCTGTGAAAGACAGCTAATACTGAGCTAATACTGCTCCTAAATCATAGCTTCATGCTGGAGCACAAAGCAAATATTTACTTAATCACAATAAGGCCCACAAACTAATGTCACCCCTTATACGCTGAGCACACCAGAACTGTGTCTCACATCATCAGACTGGCTTTCAGAACATCAATGTGCTTCAGTCAAAAGTGGCTCTATTAGTGCAGAATGCAGAATGCTGCAGGCCCTCTTTCTAGTAATCTCTTATTCTGTACTGGCAGCTTTCAGTAAATCTTGTGTGTAAACGTGCTAAAGCATAAATGTGATATTTCAAGCTTGAATTGCTCTGATGAAGAAAAATCCTGAAGCAGTGCAGAGCTTCAGTGCGAAGCTTCAGTGCGAATGGAAAAGAGAGGTATGTAAGCTGTACAGCTCACTGAAATTATTGTTTTATTTTAATTCACTGTAAGAACATGTTCATACTCCCTGTTTGCTGTGTAATAACTCAAAATACAAATGTGCTAATGTTAATTACTTGAATGTTAAAATACTGCTGGTCAACACTGTAGCTGTAAATGCTTCATGTATGTTTAAAGCAATCAGAAGACTGACAACTGATCAAGGGGGCAGGAACTTAATCTGCATGCAGGTCTTTAATGTAGTTGGGAAGAGTCACTGCAGAATGACTTTCTCCTCTCTATCTGCCGTTCTAAACAGACCATTAGCATGTGGAACATCATGAGGCAGGTGTTTCCATCAGGCCACCTGGACACACTGCACTGCTCCCTGCTCACCCGCCCCGTCCAAAACACTGAGGCCAATGAGAGAGAGGGAGAGAGAGAGAGAGAGAGAGGATTGGCTGCAGACTCAGCTGAAATTGCTCTATTAGGAAACGCTTCATGAGCTGGATGAAGGAGATATATGGGCTTCCTCTATGCCAAGGCTAAACTCTTTGATGGGTCTCATGACCGGTCATCATCTCTTCTAACCCGAGCACAATAAGCTAGATAAACAAACTGCTCCAACATTAGCTACTACACTGTGAAAGAATGCTGTAATTTGAAGTCTATTTTAAACAGAAGAACAGGGAAGTAATGGTACCTGTAAATGCCCCACAAGGGTAGAAATCAGTTCTCCTTAGGCAGAGTGAATGAAATCCTCAGGGTAAGCTGACATGAAACAGAGAACACTGAAGATGGAGGATGTGGAGTGGAAGGTGGTGGTTGGAGGTGAAGGTTTGTAATTCACCTCATCAGATATGCTTTCAATCAGAGAGCATTGTGAGTGAAGTACACCTCTGCTTTTGAATAATCATCAGCCAAATGGGACAACAGCAGACATTTCCTGAACACAGTCTTCAGGCGATGTTTAAGCATTTCACCGCTGATTATGGTGCACAGGCTCTATGACATGAATAAAAGCTTTGGTATCCAAGGCTGGATAATCAGAAACCAATTTCAAGACAAAATACCCAATCTGAACACTACTCAGTGACTACAATAGTCAGACAATGATAGATTGGCCCCCTCTGTGCTTTGTGGTTAGCTGACAAAGCGTATTTTTGTACCGAATTACATGAATTCATGCATATTGAAAACCACGATTAGCACTGACTAGCTGCGTGATGCATTTGTACAGAATCAGCAAACTCTTGCAGTAGAGACAGAAGAGTTTAATCAGTTGAGAGGCCATTGAGGTTTGGAGAACTCCAGCTTTTCTGAGAGAATCAAACCAAAGTCCAGACAATTAGCTGAGCCAGTCTCCAAGCTGATTGGTTGAGGGCAAACACTATTGTTAGCATAATAAATAAAGGCTGCGGAAATAAGCGGTGCTCCATTAATGACAAGCTGATAAACTGGATGCCATTACGTCATCAGAATATTTCACTCAACAATATAAATGTATTACTCATCCTCCTGTGTGAAACCTGTCTCGAGCAGTTTCTTCTTCAGTGGAAGATAACGGGAGATTCAGCAGAATGATGCTCTTTTCCATATAATTAAAGTGAACGGGGGCGAATGCTGGCAGGCTTCAAAATTACCTTAAAATTAGCACAAAAGCAGTACATAATATATGAGTCATGAACTGAAGTGTTTAGACATTTCAGCCACAATGTATGAATGTAATTGCATAGACAACAAAACATCAAATCAATCTGCACACAAATGATACGAAACCTTTTCGGAACTACCTCTGCTTTTCCTAGTCTTTCTTCTTTACTTTTGCCCAGTTGGTCCCAAGATTATTTGAATGAATGTTCTGTATCAGGTCAGTTGACGTACACATGTGAGGACCAATGGGTTTGACATCACTGAAATCAAATTTATGAATGAATAAAGTTCTACATGAATGACACTGACTAACCCTTAAACTGTTTATAGTCAGTACAGATCACCTTCTCATCAATGTCCTTCTCAAACTGAATGAGTCATCTTGAAAGTTGATGAATTATTAGAGCAGAATGAATGTCCGCACAGTGAAGTCTCCAGCTCTCCTTCATCTCTCATCATGAACATAGTTTCAGAAAAACGGTTTACTTCAGGAGACATCTTATATGAGAAGGCTAATGCTAAGCAGAACATTTCAGATTGACAATTGATTTATTTAAGTTTGTTGTCTGAATAAATCAAATAATAAAGTTTATCCAGCAGGTTGAAAACTCATGGATGGATATTGGGTTAAAAAAGAGAGGAATGGAAAGGTGAATAATTAAACCCAGTGAAAAGGAACGTATAGAGACCAGAGAGCATCGAAAGCATGTTTTAGTCAGGGTGCTTTGGTAAAACCGCCCCCATATTTGATCATGTTTATTGTCTGAAACCATCTGTAGCTGATAACCCTTGACTTAACAAGCTGTTAGTCAGCCCAAGAGGCAGCTGAGAGAAATCAGCCATGCTACAAAATGGCTCCTTTAGTTAGTATGTGCTTCTACAGATCACTTAACTGCTTTCAAATGACAAAAAATGCACAGCCACGTTATGATGTCAAATGTACATGCTGTGAAATGAAACCAATAAATAAACTCTTTTTTGATAACACTTAAATATGGGGACCAATTCACACACTGAACAAGCTGTCTATTAGCTTGCATATTGGCTGTACTTGATGATTTAACAGCATTGTCTTCCTGAAGCTGATGGACTGTGCTTTTAATTCCTGCTGGCACTGGATCCATTAAGAAAGACATGCTGGGACCACAACACATCTGTATTTTAAACAGAAATGAAATGTTTGAAGCTTTGTGTTCTCAGAGCTGGCGTTCTCTCAACTATAAACTGTATGAAAGCTACATCGCTCACAATCGTACTGCTGGGCTGCACAGCAACATAGCATTATCCGTGACGAATCGTAGTGCTCTTGCTAGTGTGTTATAGCTTAATTGGCTTTTTGAATGGAAAGGCCAAATCGAACATTTTTGACACATAAATCAATTCGCTTTGGTTTTTCAGAGAGGATTTTATCTGCTCAAGTAAATTGAATTTGCTTTGCTTCTGTTGCAATTTACTTTAT
>JAZGTJ010008858.1:0-20325 GCA_036877575.1 Botia almorhae | reverse complement strand
ACTCATCTTTTTCGTCTTTTCTTCCACGACTAATTTACTAACACACCCCCACTTCTACTTGGGGACAAAAAAAAAAAACTTTCTTATACTGTGTTGAAAAACCTGAGCCCTGTGTATAGCACTTATTCACTGTCGTCTCTTATTGTAATCAAAGTTGCTTCCTGTCCTCATTTGTAAGTAGCTTTGGATAAAAGTGTCAGCTAAATGACTAAATGTAAATGTAAATGTATTTATATAGTGCTTTTTAGTGCTAAATGTTGCATTGCTTCAAAACAGCTTTACATATAAAAAGAAATAATAACAATAATAAAACAGAACAAATGTCAGACACGTTCAACAAAGAATACATGGTATTATCGCAAATAATATATGCTATATGTTTATTATTAAAACAAGGCATAATATTAATTAGGCATACTAGGTTTATAGTAGGTTTATGAATAATATAATATAATACAATATAATGTTGTTGGTGATTGTCGATGTTGGTGGATTGTTTATACTTCTCATTTATGCTCTTGGTTTTTGGATTTCTTGGACTCTGGCTTTGAACTGTGGATTTTGAAGTACTCTTTTGGATTTTGGACATTGGATTAAGTTGCCCTTGATTTCTTCTGGTTTCTGGTGTTGGATTATTTTTGTACCTCACTGCTGTTTGCACTTGTCGTCGTGTTTGTGTTGTGTTTGTGTTTGTTTCTTTATTAAATACCATTTGTTTCTGAGTTCCCTGTCCTACTACGTTTCTGATCACAAACACTACCGTCCCACCGTAACAATATAATATAATTAATATAAAACACTGAACTGTCTTAAGGGGCTGATATCATGTGCACGGTGACCTGCAGATTTCAGATTTGTCTGTCCCCAATACTGAATGTTTTGGTAGTATTGTTTTGAAGTATTTTTTAGCAGAATGGCACATTCCTCCAAACATTCAAAATCCTAAAAGAATGACGTCTCTCCAGGTCAGTCGAGCCACCCCCACCCACTATGCACTCACAATTTATCAATTTTTTAAACATATTTCATAAATTTCCATATTCACAGATTTTTTTTTTAGTTAGTGAATAATTTATGGTGAATACTGGGAAACAGGTAGTCTGTAATATCTATAGTATGCATTGAGCGATTTATGTAAAACTTGGCAGATCATAGTGCCACCAACTGGCAACTGGAAGTGCATCACTTAAAAGAAACTTTAAAATAGTAAACTTACATTTAGCCAAGTCACTTCAGACTTGGTTAGAATAATGTAGAGACATGGCTGATGTAATGCTCTAAAAGGATTTGTGATATTTTAAATATTATTGCCATGGTAATGTGGCAAAGTTGAAATCCACATTCAGGTGTATTTGAGGCACTTAACATGATTGAACTTGCATGAAATTTGGCACACATATCACAATGGTCAGTCATTAGACATGGGCTACCTACGAACTAGTAGTTTGTACTAATACTAATGTATTTGTACTAACTAATACCATGTATTTCCGTGATGTACATGTTTGACAATTTTTCTGTGATTTATTTTTCATTACTTGTGAAGCTGCTTTGAAGCAATGCAAAATTGTAAAAAGCGCTATATACATAAAATGTAGTTTAATGGAATTAACTTCAAAATGCTAAACTGCCATTTTAAACCATTTTATAATGCACTCTGATAACAGGAACAGAAACCGTTATGACGTTGCCATGCACATTTTCTGGACCGTCTCATTTGAGCAATTAATGCTGAGGACTTTAGCCTAGAATCCTTAGGACTGGTCTATGCAGGCTTCTGTTTAAGAAGCACTCATTATGTGTAATGTAGGCCTATAGAGAATGTAAACCTATGTCACATCTATGTCACACTATCACTCTGGCACTCGTTACTGCGTCAGCCATCATATAGTTAAAATATCCAAATAAAAAGTGACAGAAGTTGACAAAAGTCTGTCAATTTCTTTGTCCGAAACATTGCAATGTAACTGTTGTTTTATTGTTGTCGTTGTAAATATTCACTTTCCCATTGCCACAGAGAAGAATCAGAGATTGTAGGTCACATTCAGCTAACAGACATAAACATTGTTTTTATGTACATATTTCAACAAATAACAACCAAAATCAAATCCCTAGACCTGACTTTAATTGCTATCATGTGTCTTATCTTCTCAATCTGCTTCCCTAGGTGTTTTTACATGTAAAGGTGAAAAATACGTATTATCCAGTTTTCCCCTTGATTAATGAGTAAAAGTATTTTGCAGACACAAAATTTTATTTAAACTTTTTTATCTTTACCTTGAGTTATCTTTACCATCTAAAAAACTAAAGCTGACATTTATAGACTGCTTGTGCAAGCGAGGCTGAAATCTGCAAACACCTGTAACTAACCTTTATACATTACAGGGTAGTAGATGTTTATCAGTATTACTATATGGAGTCATTATGAATAGAAAATCTTCTAATGGCAATGACATCATATTTTCAACATCATTATGGCATCTGATGAACAAATGCTAAATGCTCCCAACTTAATGAGGACAGTGCATATTTCATTTTTTTTACAGTTGTACAGAAAGAAACAAAGACACAGGAACACAGGACAGACTAATTACATTTACGCACTCTTTGCACGCTCATACTCTTGCAGCATACATACAGATCCACATCCCGCACAGTTCTTAAATCTAGTAATTTTAAAGATATTAACAGTAGTGCACAGTCATTTAGAGAAAGAAAACGTTATTACTAATGGTGGTGTATTTTCATTTCACAATAACTGTGAACTTCCTTATGTCTGGGGGCCAGAGCATGCTTAAATACAATGGCATCACTACTGATAGAGTTTTTCCTCCAAATGTAAACTTTCTATGTACACCTGACTAAAGGTCACTGGGCAGTTATGATTTGACCAAGAGTTACAGTAAAATAGATAAGGCATTGCCTTCTGTGCTCCTTTATAGGTTTTACATAATTTTGTAGCATTGTTCTTTGTGATGGCATCTGATATGGTCTGATAAAGATTTTGAGTATTGTTATCTGGGAAGACTCACTATGGTCTGACCAGATCTGTCACCACCTACTAAGGAATAGGTCAAATTGAAGCACACTTTTATAGATTGGCCAGAAAATGTAATCTTTATACGATTTTAATGATACCTAAATGTGTTTGGCTTGCTAAATATCTCAGCTACCTGAAATTGCTGGGAAGAGTTTTATATATACACCACCAAAGCCAATTTGAGGGTAGCATTATCGATACTTCTACACACGTAAAATACAGTTAGCATAGATATTTTATGTTAGAAAGTGTGATACATTGCGCCATAACACCTGTTCAGGCCTATTATACATTATATATGTAATAGATTATGAAATTTCAAAATAAAATGAATACAAGCAAATATTTTTCTTTGACATATATAGACATTACAATACTACTAGAGTTGCAATGAGGTTGTAAAAAAATGGGCTAAATATCACAGAGTGCAAAGCCATCAGGTGAGGAGTGCTAAATAGTGTACAGATGTTGATGACCCAACCACAATCAAACATGTGCTTAACTCATTTTAACTGTTTAACTGTTCTATGAAATTTATGTGATGGAGGTCAGGCAACTAGAAATGTCTGAAAACCACCTGTGGTTCATGTCTAAATTGTCATGCAGATTCTGAACTGCATCCTACATCTGTACGTCAGCAGAGAGTTGTGCAGGAGAACAACTAAGAGTTTGATCAACTCTACTGTTTTGCTATGTCGCCTTTCTTTAAAATTATCTGGCGTTGCCATGGTGCCAGCTTGGTTTCGTCGTAGCCCAACGTTCGTAGTCGCTCCAATTCCGACTTTTCCTCTTTCTCCTTCTCCATCCGTTGCCGCTCCTCTTCTTTTCTGGACAGGTAAAAACAATGTCCTTTAATAAAACATCCTTAAAGGAGACCACCCAAAATAAAAAACACTCATATTTACCCCTGTATGCCTTACTTTTACTAAAGGAGGCAAAGGGCGAATTTTTGATAGATAACATGGTTGGTCTTTTCCATATAATATTGTAATGTTTATAAACTCAATGAATGGAGAGTGATGTCATCTGCAGTGACATAAGTAGTGACATTCTAATAAGCACACCTGTGGACAACAGTCCCTAAAACCAGAACTGAGAACAGAGGCAGAGATGACTTCTGAACAGTTAAGATATTTCAGCAGCTCAATAGCTTATTATCATCTTATCCTTCCAACTTTTTATGATTCAAACAGAGATGGCGATAGAGAAGTTGCAGCTTTAAATTTAATTTGTTTTCTTTGTAATTTACTACTCTGACTATCACTTAAGTTAGAAAAGAATAATGAATTATGATGTCACATAAATGTATAACTGTACAACCAAGTATATTAAAAATTACATGACAATCATCCTCATTCTGTTTAGATTATTTACATGTTACAACTGTGTCTTTGTATGAATATTACTACTACTACTAGTAGTATTTGGAAATGTCTTACCTTTTTTGTTCCCTGTATATCCAGGAGTGAAAAAGAGGATTTCATGTATATTAATTTTTGTGCAATTATCTAATTAAACTACAACAAACATTTTTAAGCAGCACAGTATCATTTGCTTTTCATCACAATAATATGATACTTCATAAAATTACTGAGCGAAAATGATGAACAAATTAAAAACAGGTTTGCACAAAACAGATTTCCTTTTAGAAACTGAAAGTGAGTATATAACATATTTCGCTAGAATATTCTGAAGAAAACCTTTAACAAGTACAATGAGATTAAATTATTTTTAATCCACTTAAAATATGAACCAGAAGAAGGCTGGAAACATACTTCTCTTCATCCATCTTCTTCTTGATGATGTCTCTCCTCCAGGCTGGCAGGGACGCCAGGCGGGCTGCCTCTTCCTCTGCCTGTCAGATTGCACACACAAACACATCACCAGTCATGACATCAGCACATACATACTCATCACCAGTCGTGACATCAGCACACAAACACATCGCCAGTCATGACATCAGTACACACAAACACATCACCAGTCAAGTGTCCAAAATAAACAGCATGTCATATTCTACAAGAACTCAAATGAGACCTCTTATATAAAAAAGTGTTGTCTATTCAACCTTCAAAATATGTTTGGGGTGTTACTTTTTAACTAAAAAATGACAAAATATTATAAATTAATTGAATTGCAAATTACAATAAATAATAAGTAATATAAATAAAAATGTTTTGTTTAAAATTGACCCGTATGCTATGATACATGATGTAGTAACAGCTATGACATAAAAAACACCTGCTCAATGGCCCATTTATATAACAGCACCCAAAAAAGACAACAATAATTAATTAATAATTAAAGTTAACATATCAGGAAATACACTGTCTAAAAGTGACTTTGTGACTTAAAGAATTTGTCATTAAATAACATTGTAAGAAACTTTGTATGTATATATTTATTTAGCGTTGTTTTATTTTTTATTATACACTTTACAATATATATTTACAACACAGTATCTCTTCCACCTTTCAGTTCTGCCCATTTTCTAATTTTCAGACTATTGGATTTAAAATCAGATTAGACAAGAAACATTGAGGAACTCAAGAATGGTGTTGCCAAAACAACAAATAACCTGGTAACATCCTACCAATTTTACCTTCTCAAAGAACAATCTGTGTCCTGATGACAACCTGATGAGTTTTAAAACATTACACTACCAAAAATGATTTTGCCTTCTTTTTAACAAAACAACTTTGCTACTCACTCTACTCACAGACAGGCTATCGTATTGTGAACACAGGCTGAAATGTGATCTCCTCCCTCCATTCAGATGGTAAATAAAGTCCCTGAGTAGGTGACCAGCTTCTCATTTCCCTTCCAAAAGATCAGTTACCTCCACTTTGCTACCACCAACCACATCACTGACTAAAGCCTGGGCATCTAGGTAACATAATCTGTGTCTTAATATTTTATTATTATATGCAAAGACAAAAACAAAAAAAGATTAAAGGCATAAGATCGAACCTTATACAAACAGGGTCGAGAGTCAAATTGTACCTGCAACCTTAAAAAAACAAATGGCAATTTAGATGCAAAGAAACTAAATTTTTCTCAGTGATGATTTACATTCATTTTTATACTTAGCTTAATGACACTAAAAGTGTGCTCACTGGTTTTGACTTGTTTTGTCTTGCAATATGGCTTTGTAAAATGTACTTATTTTTCATGACAACCAGAGCAGGACCACCTGAAGCATTCTCTGTATTAAGGCACATCATAAAGAAACTGGTTTCTGAGACGCTTCCAATATACCATCTAATAGTATAAACAATTTCAAGTGAGCAATGCTTTTTCTCTAAGGACAACAAGACATTAAAAAAGTTATAAATAAATACCCTCATAAAGCATGCAACAAGATGTGACAAATACTATGTGTCTTCCCACATCCATTTTCTGCATATGAAGGTGGCATTTGCATTCAGCAATTTTTTCATTTTTTAGACTGCAGTCCATCCTTCTTAGAAAAACGCTGCCAAATACCCTCAGGAAACAGTCTAAAAACAGACATGATGCCAGAAAATATAATTCTTTTTGCATCTCTGTTCGAAACAACATCAGTAAGAAATATGCAACTAATCCTTCACCATTCCAGCACCCACACACACAATTTAGTAGCCAAGGTTTCCCCTTTCTGTTTACAGAGGGGACGTAACCAAAAGTCAAACTGACATATCCCAGACAATCGTACCTGAAACCTCAAAGTATAAATCATCTCATAAACTTACCGTTGCAAATTGGGGTAAGGAGACAGTTTTGAATGCTGATCTGTAATGCACTTGTTCAATTCAACCGTTTGTTCATTTTTATTTTAGTGTTTAATTTTAGTGTTTTAATTTAGTGTTTTTAATCATATATTGTAGTGTGACATCACAAATGAAATTATTACCGCTTTAGTATTTAAAAACAAACTTTAGATGTATTTATTTATTTTCAGGTATACTTAAAAACAAACACTACAAACATGGCTATATGAAATAAATCTATTACAGGTGAACAACATGAAACTCAAGATAAATGTAAAAAAAAGCTATAATGATGTCAATGGCAATTATAACCTTCTCTGTTATGTATGAATCCATTTGCTTCTTAAAATCTCTAAAATAGCTAAACCCAAAGATAATGACAAACAATTAAATGTTCAAGAATACTTACAAACAGATAAATTATGATACAATTAAAAGCATTGATTATAAACAGATAGTGACATGACAATGTTCTATGAACACTAAGATTTTACAGCCGCTAATCAGCATAAAATGTACTTTACCTCTTATCCTGAGCAACATGTGCATATGATGTAAAGCATGTTTAGTTTTTTAATGTCAGTTTTCTTTTTGTGACAGCCCAATGATACACAATTGAAATGGCTTCTCCGAATGAATAAAGGAAAAAGCAGAACACTGGTTAAAAAATTAAATGGTCATACTAATCTGATAAAAAAACATTTAAGCTTAAACATATGAACGGATTGTTATAACAATTAATAATTCAAGTACTGTCCCCCTGTTTAAATGTTTATATATTTCAATTATTCTCAGTTTAAATTCTAAAAAATTATGTAAATGTTCCCTCTACTTTGTACAGTACTACAGATCTATGTAGATCTATGACCTATGACTTTACTCTTTTGTCTGCACTATGGAAATGAATGACCTCAAGTAATCCAACTGTGTCTAAATGTGTTTCATTTTCATGTAAATATCAAACAAATGCTTTTATGTGTGTTTGTGCATTTGTGTCTCCTCAGCTGTTTATGTGTCCGATTTTATGGTCACTGACTAAATATGAAGAAAAACAAATCCATTTAGTATAAAACTATTAACTCTAACATCAAAATGAGAAGACTCAGTTGTTTGCATTCAGTTTATCTCAACATTTGTTTCTTTGACATTAAAAACCTTCTATTGTCTCCCTGGCTCAAAAATCCTCTTGCTGATCTGCTTAACACAAGCATTTTTTCTATCACCTGCTCATTGTGCTTCATTCTTCAAACAATTCCACCCAATCAGTCAGATGTCAAACATCTCAGCTTCCTTCTCTTTCCAAAAGGCAAAGCTTCGGTCAATGTATCTAATAATTTCCTCATTGCTGAACTCTTTCAGCTCATAGATAAGCTTGATGGAGTGGGGTTCCTCTTCGTTGCTTGCTGGGCACTCTTTGTCTATAGTGTGAGTGCATGTAGGTTCAGGCTGAGGACTTTCAGCTGTTATGGTTGGCTGTGTCACTTCTAGGTCCAGTTGTGGTGCATCCTGTGCTGCTACCTTATTAAATGAGCCTTGAACTTCAGTACAGGTCTCCAGTACTGGCATGTCATTTGCAATGTCCTCAGTTAATGAGTGTTGTTGGGTTGCCAGTGCAGAGCACTCTGCTGAAGCTTGTCCTGGCTGTTTTTTAGAAGCTTCTGGTGGTGAAGTACTTGAGAGACTTGCGTCAGGTGGAGCCCCTTGTGACGTGGTCACAGGTGCTTGTAAAACATCTGGAGGTAGAATGAGCTCAGTTGCCTCCAACAGTCCCGCACCTTCAACAGGGTCACCAAAATACTTCACCTTTATATCTTCAAAACCATCTGACCAATCACGTTTCCCTTTCTCAATGCTCTCCATCACCTCTTGGTGGAATCGGCGGATCACCTCCCATGGGTGGCTGCCAAGTCGGTCAAACATCTCATAGCAAAGTAAGTGGCGAAATTTTCGTTCGCTGCGGGACATGTTCATCTCAAGCAGCTGGAAGTAGCCCAGCATAAAAAGGTCAAGGGTCAGACTCTCGTACTGAACCAGTGAGCCATTGATGTGAGGAAGGAAGTGCTCGGGCCAGTACATAATGTGAGCATGGCTGAGTCTACGGATTTGCCGTGTGGGCACCTGGCTCATTATGGTCCTCCAGTGGCCAAGAAGATTTCCCACCACCTGTCTCTGTTTCATGAAATGCAACAGCTGGTCATCCTCCTTTTGTATAAAACCATCTGGCTCAGCTAGGTTGTGATAACACAGGGAATGGGAATCATTTGACTCAATGGTCAAAGCCTTCCCTCTTCCTGCACACTTGTAGGATTCGGTCGTAGTGTACTTTCTCCAGTGTTCCAGGAACAGAAAAACAATCCTCTCCTTTCGCATTTCGATGCACTCCTGAACATAGCTCAGGTCTGTTTGAACCTCTAGACTGCGGGTGAGTTGCTCTGAGATTGGTGGGAGACTTGTAGAGAGGTCAGGAAGGTTGTTGCAGTGTTCCAAGTCTGATGATCCACTATTTTCAGGGGCAGTGTATGCCAAGGGGGCATGGGACTGTGTTATAGGTTCTTCATTCACCAGTGGTAAACTTGGATCTTGCTCTAATGACAACTTATCTCCCTCTTGATAGTGACTTTCACTTGGAGAAAACAGCAAATCATACTCCAGATTGGGTTCTGGAGGGTAGCTACATTCACTGACCACTGGTAGGGACCTTGTACGTTTGTATATGTGGTTAATTTTGTCATTATTATTCTTTGACTGGCTGTGAACTTCATAATTGGCTTTCAGGTTCTTTACCGAAACACCACACTGCTTAATCTCCTTTTCCACCTCCTCTCGAGTGGAGAATGATTGTGATCGACCAATGCTCCCAGAAGCCACTGAACTGGACATCTCCGGCCGGTCATTTTCACTCTTTAGACCCTCGGGCATAAATCCTTGAGTAATCACCTCTAGAACCTCGACCTCCTTACCACCCAGAGTGGCAAGAAGGATGGCCATGCTTTTGAGCAGCATGGAGATCTTGCTGCACCAGGCAGGCAAGTCCTCCGCTTGCCCATGAACCTGTTTGGGATTCACCGAAAAGTGGTCTTGGTTCAAAGCTGCAGACACAGGGAGGAGTTGCTTCAACTCTTGCTCCAGCTGTTCCAGCTCGTTCTCAACCTCAGTCACTTTGTGCATGACCTGCAGGTTTTCAATTTGCCTCTCAATGCGAATGAGATCATCCTCCGTCATAAGTTCCCCAAATGGACCCAGTATAGCATTGTGTATGTGAGAATAATGCCAGTCTTGGGCCTGATAGTATCCACTAGCAGCAAACTAAAGTGAGTCAGAGAAGGAAGAAGGGACAAAGGGACAAAAACAAAGGAGGGGAGTGTCTTTGAGCCTGTGGGTCCAATGTTTTACATACACGTTTTAAAGTCTCTTCACCCAAACATTTCAAATTTACATGAATTTAGTGGTGCGATGATACTGCCTTTTATCACAAAGTCAAGCTTACTCGAGGAGGAAACTTCAGCCAAAAAACAGCTGTTGAAGATAGCACCGTAAAATATTTGTCTAAAATAATTGAAATAAAATGTAAACGTGTATGGTTAGGATCTATTACTTATAAAAGGAATATTCTGAGATATTGTCAAATGAATGTCTATGGACAACATCTGTGGCATAATGTGAAATACTCCAGACAGCAATGTAAACATTTTGTAAGAATGCATAAGAAGTGTCTTTACAGTAATGCACGTTTGTACAATGGAAGCCAGTCATAGGAGCTCAGTACAGAAATGTGAGTCGAGTTGTATTTATAGCAGACCACTAACATGTATTCTGCTGTAAAATGTTTATTTTAACTGGACTCAACTTGAGTTATGAGTAACCATCCAATTATTCTCAATAGGTTTCACAGTACACAACTCTACTTTTCTGGGTCTATGTATTACAGCTTGTCATAGCCCTTTTTCCAATGGGATTCATATTACATGGAGAGGTGGAGTAAAGAAATTATTACTTCTCAAGTCCAAAAGTGGACATGCGAATTAGCCATTAATATTACAGATGTTCATTGTAAAATCACATTATCTAACCTATATAACTTAAGACTGGACAGTTGAAAGAAAAACCTTAATCTGTTTTAAACTTTAAACAGAGTTGTTAAACATTTGAGTCTCACACAAATATATGTAATGTTACTGTGTTGTTAGATGTTTAGGTTATAATATTAAAACTGTGTGATTAGATTAGATTAATCTTGGTGCTTAACACTTGTTTGCTAGGTTTTTGAATTGTCTAAACATTTTCATTTGAATAAACTGATGAACAAGTCTGAGGTGATCAACAACATGCCACAGATAAAGTGCAACATTAGTTTAAACAACAACACAAAATATTCCATGTGAATTGAAAGTGTACCTTATGGTCATTTATATTTGGAGTAGCTTCTGTCTACACAAAGTTCACAAAGTTCCACTGATCTCCGTAAACTGTTAAAAAACATGTAGTTCACAGGATATGAAAGGTGTAGGATTAAAATACAGATCTTGATGAGTACAGTGCTAAAATTCTGTCTATAATCTAAGCATCAGGTGCAGTGTGAAGGGGCTTTGCATCACACCACTGAATCCCCATGTAAAAACTCAAAGCTGTCATGCACCATCACCAGTAAGCCCTATTAAACTAAGACTTGAATGTCATACGCACTAGGCTTGACTTGGGATGGTCACAGCAGCCCCAAACAAAACACTGCATTACTCCGTAAAGCAAAGGCCAAAAATATCACACTGCAAAACATGCACTTACAACTCACTGCAGCAAAACTGAGTGCAACTTAGCACCTTTTCCATTAACTCTATTTCTAAAATTCATCTTCAAAAATCAGACAACAGAACAGTTATAACAGAAATATTACATGTACTCCCCAAAGTCAACAGCAGAAGCAATTCCAGCCGTTAAAGGAAAAAGTCTTTGTTTGTTGGAAAGGCCTAGCAGACTTGTGGCCATCAGTTAAACAGAGTTAAACAATGTTCGCTTTACAAAATATATACAACTATACTACACACACAGTTTTATTGATTTAATGCTCGAAGACTAATTTGTGCACACATGCTCAAAAGTCATCATGCAGACACACACACACAAACACACCTAAGCTATCCTCCTTGTAAAGAGATCACCTTCAGCTTCAAGCTACAATTTATATAAACACTGAATCTTACACTAGTAGAAGTGATGCATTTAACTACAGGAGGACAGCTTTGATTTCATAAGCTGAGATATGCTCTCATTAACTGTAACCATTTACTGCTCACATTAACTAACTGTACATTTAATTGTTCATTTAACAAAGCACAATCTAGATTAAAGTTACTGGTAATGTACATTTAAAAAGGATTAGATAAGAACTGTGAGGTGTTTACAGTGGGACATAAATTTGCATTTAACACTGGGAGTAACCTAGTTTTTATTGTATTAAGTCACATGATTTTAGCTATTTGCCATTGCTATTCAGAAACAGCTGGTATTTTTATTTTATGGGGTGTGGATATTCTTATTCTACAGAAGAGGTTTTAAACTCTGGCCCTTGAGGTCCACTTTCCTGCAGTTTAGTTCCAACTCTGATCAAACTTACCTAAACAAGCTCATCGAGGTCTTTAGGATTACTAGAAAGTTATAGGCAGGTGAGTTTGATCAGGGTTGGAGCTGAAATCAGTAGGAAAGTGGAGCTTGTTGGGCAGGTTCTCAACCTCTGGTCTAGAGAGCATCTGATAAGTCTTCATATCAGCCATAAGTTTTTATTGGGTCTTTAGGAATGTTTCTAATTCTATGTCAGGAAGTTTGGCTAAAGTGTCACTTTTAACACAAAGCTCTCATGAGATCTTAGATGCACTGTCTCAGCTTATGTTAAAATGCCTGTGAGTGTACTTTCTACTCACCTTTCTCTTGTTCTCCTCCTGTTCTTGCATCTTCACCTGTAACTTCCTCACCATCACCTGTCTCTTCCACTCTGGGATAGCTCTTCCCTGCTCATCATGGGTGGGCACCAGACATTCGACATCCACCATACTGGACTTGCTCTGACCTGGAGCAGAATTTCCATTGAAATTGACTGTAAGCTGCTCGCTGCTCTGTGAGGTGGACAGGCTCTGGGGTAACCCACAACTTGCCACAGGGATGGGAGTGTGTGGTGTGGTTAGACAGTTGGCCAGTGGAGACTCTGGCTTCAGAGACTCGTTGTGCTGTGGTTTTGGCAGAGGCTGTGGCGGCGAAATCGGACGTTCCCCCTGAAAGTCAAAATGATGGATCAGAACTGAATGCTGCAAACCAAAGATGACATTTCATGCTGATTTGCATAAATAATGGGTTAACTTTGGCGCTTCCTTATGGTCACCAAAGAACCCTCTTCTTCTAATCTATATTTCACTGTATGTGTTTCTTAAGTTGACTATTTGGTTCTCTAAAGATAAAACAGTTCTTGATGTTTTCCAAAAAGGTAGAGAACAAAGCACTTTGCAGAAGAAGGTTCCCTTGAGTTCACGTAAAGATCATTCAAGTCATTGTTTGGAACACTCCAGTCTGTCTTGCTTAAATATTGTGGCGTCACAAAACAAAATGGCAGCGGCTTCAATAGTTAAAGGGGTCCTATTATGCTGTTTTTTGAAGTCTTGATTATGTTTTTGGAGTGAACTACAACGATCACGCTTTGTTCATTATTTTTCACATATTTAACCTACAACGCTGATTAAACAGGCTGTTTTTCCTGGTTCTACAAAGCCCTTCCTTTACAATTACATAATGGGCTTAGAATAGTTAGCTGGCCCAGTGTGTTGTAATTGGCTAACCACAGAGGTGACACAGAGGGGCATTTTATTCAAATTCTGGGGATCATGACATTACAAACCCGGGAAAAGAGAGCTGTAGTTCCTTTTACCTGTTTATTGTAGTCCCTAAAAATTAAATTTCTTGAAATTAAGGTTGATAAATATGGAAGGTAGCCAAATGAAGGTGGAATAGAAGACTTAAACACTTTTCTGTAATTTCCTCATTATGTAATGGTAATAAATTGTGCTATTGTACTGTTACACAAGACTCAACTTAATTCTCCTGCAGAACAAACATAAACCATCACATACTTTATTTATTTATCTGCTGTTTGTGGATTCATTTTGTAATATATTTATCATCTCAATAATGCTAACTCAGTGTACACATGCAGTACACTTCCAATCAAAGGTTTGGACACACATTAGTATTATACACTAAAGTCATCAAAACTCTAAAAGAATAAATAAGGAAATTTCATAATAACCAAAAACTGCTAAACAAAACCAAGAATCTTATATTTGAGCTTCTTTAAACAAATGTATACACAGGAACGTCTGCAAAACTAATTTCATGCATTTAAGTATTTATACCTTTTTAAATAAGATCGCAGGAAACATTAATGCAGTCAAGTGTGTAAAAAACCTCTGACTGGTTCTGTTATTAAAATTAAAGTTTTTTGCCCATCGGGAAGTGCCACGTCTAATTTCTTAGTTGGATTTGTTTTTACTATGGACAATCAACAAACACTATTACATCACCTGTCACACCAAAATGAAAGGACACAGTTTATACTTTATTGCCAGATGAAATTCTAACAAAGCTGTTGTGTTCCTCTGATGCATTCGACTGATTTAACAAACTTTTGTGTATGTTATGTGTACAGTAAAGCAGCATGACCTACATTACTCTCCGCTGTGCCACTGTTGGAGAATACGGTGGTGTAGCCCTTACTGTGAGGCGTGGGCTTCAGACTCTTCCCTGCCTTAATTTCTGCCAGAAGCTCAGAATTATCTCCAGTGGGGGACATCATGTTGAAGGATTTATTGCCTGAGACAAAGACATAGAAACTGAGCCAGGATGAATAGATGAGAGAGAGAGCAGACAAGCTTCTCTCCTAAATGTTTTATTTTAAACCCTAGAAACAAAAGCACTTAACTAACTCTTATAGCACTTAATAATGTGTGAGTACTAGTCAGTTAATAATGAACCCACTCACTGTATACAGCAAACACAACAGAAAGTTCAATTTGAGGAAAAAAGAAATATAAGAATATTAAATATAAAAAATAAATATTAAATATAAAAAATAAATATTAAATATTAATATAAAAAGGCCTTTGTTCAAGCTTTAAACAATTAAATGATTAAAAAAACTTTGAAATATTTCAACACTGTGTTGATGAAAAAATAATGTAATGATAAATAATGTAATTATTTTGTAGTGAAACAGGTTTGACTAAAATAACAGTGGCTAAAAATCAGGAAACGCAGGGATTTACTGCTGATTATAATGTGAAAATCTGTCATTTTAAATACATGTATGACAGATTGTTATTCACTGTAATCTACGTGACCAAACATGATCTCTGCTCTTTCAGTTTCTGTCCCATAACTCAATAGGCAGGAAACAAAAGACTATTGTACACAGACTCTAATCTCTAAACAATCTGTATATTCACTTTCAATGGTTTTGTCCTCTTTAATATAAGGAGTTGTAAAAACTAAATATATACAAATGTATAAAACAGAAGAAAAAATTGTACAGTAAACTGTAAAGTGTTAATGAATATAAATGAGGGCTGACAACTGCAGGTATAAATAGAGCTCAAATCTGACGTGCTGAAAACACACATTATCACAAACGTCTTCTGACACAAACAAATTAACTGTGTACAAACAGCAAAATAATGTACAATTAAACTATATAATGCACTCCTCAACATCTAGTCATCTCTCTTTGCATTTCAAACTTCCTAAAAATATACACTAAATAAAAAATTTAGTGTAGTGTAATTTAGTTTACACCAAATTAAAAAAGTAAAAATTATTGCATAAATCACCTGCTGTTTTGTATTTAAATCTCCAGAACGTCTTGCAACAGGCACATTATTGTTTTCTTATGTCTAAAGAAGTTCTGCTTCTGAGAATCAATTAGATCCACAAGTCTCCAAAGCTCTGCCCTGCTCCCCCAATACCCAGCAGCGTTTGCTTACTGACGGTCATTCTTCACGCTCCATCTGACCGGATCAGCTGTAATTAATGCCAACAACATATGCCTGCCAAACTGGAGGTGGATTTGAAGTCCCTTTGACCCCATGTCCTCTCCTTACTAACTCTCCTCCTTCCTCACCCTTAACTTCCTTCAGTCAGCCAATCAATCTCCCACCAGTCAGTCTCCCACAAAGTAAAACAAACCATCAGAGGTTAGTACAAATGCCCTCTACATTACCTCAAGCTTGACTTGGCAAATATTAATTTTTGAACTGCAGCTTAATATTAATAGAAAAGAATTAATCTAACTTAAAGGCAGACATAAGAAGGTAAACAGCAGAAGTTGTGTCTGAATATATGCAGAATAAAGGATTAGGATATTCACAATAGCTGTGCATTGAGAGTTATAATGTGGCGCATTTTGGAGCCATCAATAAGGATACCACTGTTTACACAACTATCTTTGTCTTTATCAAAAAATGTTTAATTTAGTTGCAATTGTTGCAATAGTTAATTGTTGCAATAACTTACTCCACCTCTACATCAACTTTTATTCACTCGTGACATCACTGAGCTGTCTAATTATTTAATTTACCACCTGCAGGCATCAACTTGGAATTTGGCCCAAACCCAGAGTACTCCCCCCATCCTTAAATTATATTATTTACATTTGCCATTTCCAACAGTAGTCTTAAGTTGTAAAGTGCATACTATTTTAATGCTTTATAAGTAGCAAAATGAAAATGAAAATGTATAACCCAAATTGGTTTGATATGTGTTACGTGTCCAAGCAGAAACAGTAGCAAAATTATAATTTAAATGTTATTTGTCCTAAATGCATTTAAACTAACAGTTAGGACACTTACGATTGCATTTTCATCATGACGCCGTGGGATATTTGTAGCAAAATTCAGTGCGGCTTTAAAAATGCATTCCGAGCTGACCACGCCCACCCTACGTCAAGCATTGCGTCAAGGCGGGGATTGGCGGAAGCGTGTTACGTTTAGATCGTTTGAAACATGGCGGCTGGAGATCTGATAAGATCGTTGAATTAATTGGCTGATGAAGTGGAGCGTGAACAGAGAAATAATGTTACAGAAGATTTTTACGTGTACGTAGGTGACAGATCAATCAAGATCAATATTGGAGCATCTTGCAGAATTGTCGGCCTTAACAGGCCTCGACACTCGTTTGGCTGCTGAACCCTTGAGAGTGGTGTAAGATCGATTATCGTCAAGCCAGCCGCCACGTTATTTGTCCGGTCGTGTATAAACTGCGTATTACGGTAAAATCGTCAGAGAACTGATCTGAACGCAAGTGCTGGTCTAGCGAACATGATTTTCGCGCCGCACCTGCCCGAGCTCATCACGGGCGGACCGGGCACAGCTGCGCCGCGTCATCCGCCCAGAGAAAGAGAGGGATTGGAATGAGAAGGATTGAGAGACGGAAGGTGAGGAGAACGAAGCTGGGACAGATAGCGGAGTTTGGAAGGGCCGTCAGCCGGAGATACGTTGCGTATCCCCGCAACCGCCGAGAGCAGCGGGTGGCCGAAAGCCAACTACAGCACGAGCCACCGCGCACTCGGGGTTGCGTCACCAGGAGGGACGCAACCCCGAGCACGAGCCGCACCAACCGCACCAGCAGCCAGCCCGGCTGCTTCCCCCACGCATCTCTCACGCACCGTTTCCCTTTATTATTTAATAAATCCACCCTCCAGGGTATTTGCACACCGCCTGCCTTGTCGTGTGATTCTTCACCCGTGACAATATATATATTATATTAGTGTGTGTGTGTGTGTGTGTGTTCACATTTCCACTGTTTTGTCCCTGTTTTTAAAAAGCTATAAAAACAAAAGTTCTAGATTGCACAGACTACTTTCACCTCAGATTGAGAGTACACCTTCCCCCAATATCACCAGCACAGTATCAGAACAATCTGATGTGGAATTACAAAATAAGAGCCCTCATAACTTTCATATTTCCACTGTTTTATCTTTCATTTCACGAGTTCGCACTAACATGCAATCGCAAATGATCACTGATGCGTATTTGGCGTGCTGTCCGGGGGGAGGGCTCCGAGCTCAGAATTTGGCCCGAACCCAGAGTACTCTCCCCGTCCTTGACTGAGGTAGATACCAGCTAAGAGTGAGGTGATGGGGTGGTGGAGGGATGCTGCGAGACTGTCATGTGACGGAGGTGAGGGACGGCTATATATATGCGTCGTTGCGTGCTGATTGGTTGGATTACATGACCGTGCTCCTCCCGAACTTAGTTAATAAAACTTCATTTCAAAAAGCTATAGAAACAAAAGTTCTAAATTGCACAGACTACTTTCACCTCAGATTGGGAGAACACCTTCCCCCAATATCACCAGCACAGTATCAGGACAATCTGATGTGGAATTACAAAATAAAAGCTGGTGCTTTTAAAAAAATGCTTGAAAATAAAAAATGGTCAGATCGTCCTGGTACTGTGCTGGTGACATTGTGGGAATGTATACTCTCAATCTGAGCTGAAAGTAGTAAACAAATGGAGTTTTGCATTCTTTTGCATTCAACTTGAGTTTTAATGGTGTTGTACGAACACACAGAAAATCTGAAATGGAATTTTAAAGTGGTGTAAGAACGAAATAAAGAAATGAGAAGGGATGGCTCGCATAACAAACGCTAAGTGGAATGAAGCAAAACAAAACGCAACCGCTTAACCGGGAGGGTCCTTGCAGCATCCAACGGGAGCTTTAGCTTAATGCTTATAGCATCGGACAGGTAAACTCCGTCAGCGGCTGAACGGAAGCACTCTCACGGACGGGCTTAAATTTTGAGAAAACAAAAATTTGGAAGCAGGTTTCTCCGTTTGATACGGGGGTCTTCGCAGCATCCAAAGAAAGCTATGACAGAGATGCTCACGGCATCAGACAGGTAGGCCTGTGCCTGCAATCGAAGAGGTGACGCCCACAGCATTCGATGGGAAGGCTCAACCACCAATTCAGAGTGAGAACTGGGTGGTGCTGCACGACTTTTAAACAGGGTTATCAGGGTATGAAAAGTGGATCGTTTGGAAACTGGACCAAAGAACAAATGTCTGTGCTGCAGGTAATTTAAGAGAGAGTGATGAGGTTGAATAGGAGTTGGTAAGTTGAAAATATAAATGAAGTAACCTTTTTTTGCTTGCTATGTTTTGCTTTAATAAAGAAAGAGATTGCTTCGTTACCCAAAACCTGTAAGACTGCGATTGTAAAATGGATATTAGGGTTGAAGTTAATGTTAAGTGATGGTTAATTCGTAGAGATGAAGAAAACCAAAGGCCAAGATGAACATTGTGTCGAGTGCGAGTGTTACGGAGGAAGTTGCTGCTCCTTCTCCTTCTGGTAACCAGAGGGAGCCCTCGCCAGAATACTAGTTCCGTCTTGAACTACATTTCCCATCAATCCCTGTTCCTAAGACTGATGACTTCCTGTTTGCCACCTGTTTCTAATCAGCCGCTCTATAAAGCCCAGGATCACTCATCATTCAATGCAATGTCTTGTATTGCCATGAGCTACAATTCAGAGTGTTTATCCGGACTGCTTTCCCGTTGCCATTTGGACTGATTTTCAGTTTTGACATTTTGCTGCCTGCCTTTTGTTTTTGATACCGACGTTATTGTTGATTGTTTGCTGCCTGCCTCGACCATTGCCTGTGTTCTCATTTTGATTCTGTCTCTTCTACATTGCTCTGTTTGCTGGTTTTTGGCCATTGCCTGTGTATTGATTATTCTACTGATTAAAGGGCTGCATATGGATCATGCTGTCTCAGCGTCTCCGTTACAGCGAGCTGTTAATGGAGTGATGGCCAAGACGGAGGGTATAAATGCAGCTGGTATGTTATTATTAATAGGCTGTCTGGTATTTGGGGGGGTAGGGTAGTTTCTTTGAAAGCCTTTGAGGAGGGAGGTTTGTGAATTGTTAATTGCAGGGGAGAGGGAAGTGTTGCTGAAAATTAATTTCTGAAAAAAGTATAACGCTTAAAAAGCCTTTAATGGATCCAGCTCGGATGCCTTTAATGCTGTAGAGATGAATGAAGCGATAGGTTAGCAGAGAGAAATTAGGCAGGTTATAAGTGAGAGGATTGGAAGCATTTCCATGTTATATAATGTAGAGGGTTTTAGGCGAGATGGCTTGGAGGAAAGATTTGATAGTGTAGTCGAAAGGGTGGTTTACAAGGAAAAACAGTTAAGAGTAATGAGGAATTGGGGTTGGAGATAGATCTATGTCTGTTGCCGGCAACCAGAGCCTGAACGAGAAGTTGTGCTGCGTGATTCGATAGGAAGGGTCTGACCTTCCTGATATTGTAGAGGGCGAATCTGCAGGAACGAGTGGTTTTGGAGATGTGGTCAGAGAAGCTCAATTGATCGTCGATCGTCACTCCAAGGCTTTTGACCGAAGAGATGGGTTGAGTGGAACCATAAGCATTTCTGTTTTGCCAATGTTGAGTTGAAGGTGATGGTCCTTCATCCAACACGATATGTCTGTCAGGCAGGCTGA
>JAZGTJ010008857.1:0-20327 GCA_036877575.1 Botia almorhae | reverse complement strand
AAAAGAAGACTAGGCACAATAAGCCCAGAAACATATATGAGGAAATAAATAAGGTGTATTTTGATATAATATTACATTTTTAAAAACAAATAAATATCCCATTTTGTCTGAAGCTGCTTGGTGCTACAGCCATAGAAGATAAACTACAGGAGGGCGTTCCAGAAACCATTGCCTGTCTGACCCTGGCCAACATCAAGATCTGGGTGCTTACGGGTGACAAACTAGGTAGGCTGTGCTAATGAGAACTGACTAGACCTACAGACCTCATTTACTAAGACTTAATTGAGACACTCCATTCTCACTGTTTTACATACTGTAATGACCTGTTGTTTCCGATGTGGCAGAAACAGCAATGAACATCGGCTACTCCTGTAACATGCTGAGAGACGACATGAACGAAGTCTTTATAATCTCAGGTCACACCATGCTTGAGGTTCAACAGGAGCTCAGGTAACATTTCATTGAAGGCTTTGTTCACATTGCAGTGAATCTGATTCGATTCACGAATCTGATTTTTAGGATTGAGCGTTCACACTCTCAATTCATCATTTCGTAAGTAATGAAATCAGAATCATTTGTTCAGGCAGTACAGTCAGTTTCCTGTAGATTTACACAGTTGCCACAACAAGAGATGTACAGTAGAAGTAGATGCCATTATAGAGAGGATGAAAACTGGAGATTCAATTGATTCGAAAATCGGATTCAAATTGATTTCAAACCATAAATGTATGTTTGAACCAAGCTTGTAAAAATAAGGACTACAAATAACTAAATGGATTTGAGTTCCGTATGTCAAAAAAATACATTTTCTGCTGCCTGTGGGAATAAAGCACAGAGGTCCTTAACCTGTTTTGACATACTGAATTGAATCATTATTTGTGGTGAAGGGCTGTCGCAAAGTAAAATGGCGGTCGGTTTGTGCTCAGGGCCGCTAAAGAGAGAATCGTGGGACCCAGCAGGGATAAATTCAGCAGCTGTCCTGACATGGAAAAGACAGATTTATACTCCAGTGACTCTGTCTTTGAAGAGACCATCATCGCAGAGTATGCTTTAATTATCAACGGACACAGTTTGGTAAGGGCCCCTGAGTTCTGTACGGTTTGGTCTTTAATTAAATGGATTTTAATGTATTTTACTATATTTACTATTTTTCTAATGTTTGAAACATACCCACAATACCCCAGCATAATAGCCAGCGCTTTCACCTGGGCATATGTACTCAATATAAACCTGTTAGAGATCAATGGCGTATTATCTGGTATTGTGGGTCTATAAATTATTGTTCTTTTGAGTTTTGGGGATTTTTTTATGTGCCTGTTGTTTTGTTAATATTAAGGTTGTTTAATGTGTGGACAGGAATACTAGCATAGTGTGTGTGTGTGTTTGTATATACTTTGTATGAATACTAAAATTACATGTGAAACAGTAAAGTGTTCAATATTATGATTGCAAACAGCCATTACAAACAATAGTATGCTATATTGTTGTCACATGATTATATTATGTGCCTCAATCATTCTACAGTAATTATAATACATTTATAAAGCGTATAAAAACATTTTAGTATGATGAAGTATATTTTGGGCTTCAGTTATAGTTGTTACACAGTAGCTAAGCTTGTAAAAACCTATTTAAACAGAATTTGAAGAGATTGGGTCTGAGTGGAAAAAGGTGGTTAAAAGCGGTTGAAATTGGTTTTGCTCGGATAAATGCGTCTTTGAGTTCGACAGCTCAAAGACAGACAACTGCGGCCCGAACAAATGAATTACATTTACAGAATTCTGTCAACAAACGGTGTCAATAGCTGCTGACAGTTTTTTCAGTCTACAAAGGTGTGGGGTGTCAGTGTGCTCTGTTGTTTTCTGTATATCTGGCGCGCAGGCTCATGCCCTGGAGGCAGACCTGGAGCGGATGCTGGTGGATGTGGCGTGTCTGTGTAAGACTGTGATCTGCTGTAGAGTCACTCCACTGCAGAAAGCTCTTGTGGTGGAGCTCATAAAGAGGCACAAGAGAGCCGTTACCCTCGCCATCGGAGATGGAGCCAATGACGTCAGCATGATCAAGAGTAAGATCTCCTCCTCCACGGAAATTACATGTTATTATCTATACATGTCTGTCTGTGCCTTTATGCCTGTGTCTGTCTGTATGTCTGTCCATATTTGTCTGTCTGCGCCTTTATGCCTGTGTCTGTCTGTATGTCTGTCCATATTTGTCTGTCTGTGCCTTTATGCCTGTGTCTGTCTGTATGTCTGTCCATATTTGTCTGTCTGTGCCTTTATGCCTGTGTCTGTCTGTATGTCTGTCCATATTTGTCTGTCTGTGTCTTTATGTCTGTCTGTCTTTATGTCTGTATGTCTGTATCTGTCTGTTTTGCATTTAATGCACAGAGCTGTGCAATGTCTAGATCATACAGCTGAAGTGTAATGGATATAAATGTACTGCGGGTCTCATCGAGCGGTTGCTATGGAAATACACAAGGCTTTTTGATCTGTAAGGAAGCTTTGAGATGTCATACGTGGTGTGATATGGTCTCCTCTCTCCCCCAGCGGCACACATCGGCGTGGGCATCAGCGGCCAGGAGGGCATGCAGGCAGTGTTGGCCTCCGATTACTCCTTCGCCCAGTTCCGCTACCTGCAGCGCCTCCTGCTCGTCCACGGCCGATGGTCCTACCACCGCATGTGTAACTTCCTCTGTTACTTCTTCTACAAGAACTTCGCCTTCACACTGGTTCATTTCTGGTACGGATTCCTCTGCGGATTCTCTGCCCAGGTAAAGAATTTGGGCTTATGAATATTTCATGCATCTAAGTGTTTCAGCCTGTTGAGAAAATACAGTTTGATTTTACATGCAGATTACAAATAACATTTTTGTTTATTGTTGTTTTTGTCCATTGTAGACCGTATACGACCAATGGTTCATCACACTTTTCAACATAGTCTACACCTCACTTCCTGTGTTGGCCATGGGCCTGTTTGACCAGGTAAACTGATCACCTAGTCTTCAGACAGTTTTCAAAATTCTAAGCACTAGCTCCACCAGTGGCACCAAACATAAAGGCATGTTCTGCTCATCTGTTCATTTGGGCCATTCACCATGGCAACACTAACCTAACCAATGACATCTTTAGGGCGGGTCTACATGTTTGGCCCAATAATGGAACTGCTCATATTATTGGCACCAAACCGCCAATAACATTAGCAGTTTGGTGCTGCTAATAACACACAAATGTTACATTTAGCTTTAGCAATGTATTTCATGTGATTTACCTTTCGATGTTACAGGATGTAAACGAGCAGTACAGCTTACGCTACCCAAACCTGTACAGACCCGGGCAGCTCAACCAGCTTTTTAACAAGAGGAAGTTCTTCACCTGTACCCTGCACGGGGTCTGCACCTCTTTCATTCTGTTCTTCGTCCCGTACGGAGCCTTCATGTCAGCCGTGCGGGACGACGGCGCCCAAATATCCGATCAGCAAGCATTTGCGGTCACCATAGCAACATCCTTAGTCATTGTGGTCAGTGTCCAGGTGAGTCTGTTTAACGACCAGTCTTAAAACCGTATTAAGCCTAATGTTATTCGATACATCGTGTACACAAAGTCATTACGCAGGTTTAAAGTGTTGAAACGTTGGAGTGTTTTAAGTCTAGATGTAAGATTTGCACTTTGATACCATCTGCTGGTGGATTCCCCAAACTGTAAATGCATGGAGATTCATTTAGATTCAATTTGGACAGAAGAACAGATTCTCACATGACTAAAACTAACCAGTTCTTCTTGACCTGCTCTGAGCGAGAGCATGGGAATGACAAGTAAGACGAAGCCCACCGATCCTAATACAGGTCACCATTTTCATCTTGAGATTGGGGGAGTGTGGTTCATACACCGCACAGCTCGTACCAGCAGCCATCAGTTACATAACCAACTCATAAAAACAGCAAATTAAGTTAAACTGCCCTTCATTTACATGGACTTTCTTATTAACATGATCATTTCCTAAATACACCCACACAAGGAGCAAGTAATCATTACCACACATAGCTGCGTAATGCACTGGCACAAAAATCGCACTTGTTTATTCTACTTTTTTGCAGCTACCTTGCTCTTAATTCCTTGCTCTTAATTCCTTGCTCTTAATTCTTGCTAACAGTACAGTAATATTATATTTTGTTTCAGATTGGCCTCGACACAAACTACTGGACCGCTGTGAACCATTTCTTCATATGGGGCAGTCTGGCTGTTTACTTTGCGATACTTTTTGCAATGCACAGCGATGGTGTTTTCAGCATATTCCCAAACCAGTTCCCTTTTATTGGTAAGAATTTAAAGGGTCTCAGAGGCGCACTAAGGATATGTTTGAAATAAGTAACACTGTATACTATACAATATTTTTATAGGTAATAAGTGAGACAGTAGGCATCATTCCATGCGGAATATTTTTTTAAAAATTGTGTGTTTGTTGTTACCATTTTCATTTCCTGTGAATGGCATCCAGTTAACACCATATACTGTGAAATGAACTTGATAACCTTTGGCACACTAAGCAAACAGAGTAAAATAATATTGGATGATATTACAATTAATCTGTCAGAACACAAATGGAGGTTCGAGACACCACAGCGAGATACAGTAGGATACAGTATATAAGTATAATACAGTATATAATGTAAATAATACAGTATATAATGTAGCATGCTCTGTTGTATAGAGCACATTTTTGCAAACATTGTAGGTTATTTGGGTGTTACCTGTACGACAAATGTGTGTACTATACACAGTATACAAGACATTCTACGTACAGCAGCATTAGTATAGTAATATGTCATTTGTAACAATAATCTTTCGTTTTGATAGCTCTTATGTGTCTACGACAACTCATACCGACACCTAGTGGTGTGTATGTATCATCACACATAAGCAAATGTCATCTGGTACAATTTTGTTATAGGTAACAAATACGCTTGCAAATATGGCATTTCTACAATATAGATATACCGTATTCACAGACATTGGTCAATGTGTCAATGTGTGTTTGATTCTAGGCACGGCACGTAACTCTCTGAATCAGAAGATCGTGTGGTTGGTTATCTTTCTCACCACTGTCGTGTGTATAATGCCCATGGTGGCGGTCCGATTCATCAGGACCGACTGCTATCCCACACAGACCGACAAGGTTACCATCAATACAGTATTTCCACTGCTTAACACAGCTGATGCTGTGGCTTAATATGAAATGACTTATGGTATATTTAGTAATAATAATCTGGGGGAACCTATGGTCAAGTGTCTCTCTCACGGTCTGTTTTTCTGGAAACTAACACTATCATTTTAAATGTGCATCTGGTAAGAATATATTTGGTACACTTTTAGAGACACAGTAGAATATTGATGGCCTCAAAGCTAACAGACATGGAATAAAACGTGGACTTATTTTAAACATAATGTTCGGGAGGCTGTTTGTGAACCCGTGTTCTAAGTTTTTACCTTCCTGTAGGTGCGTTTACTTCAGCAGGCCACCAGGAGGCAGGGTCCTCAGGAGCAGAACCTCAGGAGAGTCCGCAGGACGAGTTCTCGACGCTCAGCGTACGCTTTCGCACACCAGCAGGGATACGGAGAACTCATCACCTCTGGCAAGAACATGAAGGTACCCACCCCTTCTACTTCCACATACCCCATGTCCTCTCCCGAAAGACACCCCGCTGGCACCGGAGGGGCCCTGAATGACGTCACTACTGCGGCGGAGACCACCTCAACTGGAATGACCAACAACATTGGAATTCAGAGGGAATGTGACCAAAGTCAGCAGATAACGGTGGAGGAACTGTAGACTGTGGATCAAATGGACACGTGTGGCTATTTACTTTCTTAAAGAAAGAGAGACCTAGTCCCCAAATGTCCCTAATGTCTCAATGTGAGAATATGATGATGGATTCCAAACAGGCACGTTTAGGACTCCTAAAGGAGCTATTGGACTATGGGGGAACAGACACGCACAGGAGACTCCAAAGAGCCAGCAAAATGAAGCACAGATAACACTCCTTTCCTTCACCTAATTTGTACTCACGCTAATCTTATCGCCCCTGACAACCCGTCTCTTTATTTTATAACACTTTACTGTATTTGAAAATGAATTTCAGCTTCATTTTGATTCAATTTTCTCTTCTATGTTCTGGCACAGATTCACAAGTGCAACGTCTCCTCAGAAGGCGCCGTTTTACAGGTTTCCAGTTTTAATAACTTCCTTAAATTGTTCAAAACGCTATTTAAAATACAATTCAGTTCTAGACACAAACTTGCTTGCAGTTATTTTAGGCATTGAAATCCAATTTATTCCATAATCCTCATTTTAATAGCCGTGGGCACAAATTCAACTTTTGTAGAGGGTACGCTCTACAAAAATGGCATCAAACAGCTGAAGTATCAGGGAGCAAAAATTTACACGTTTGTAAAATATTACCTCCTAGTTTCTTATAAACAGTGATACAGCCATCTACGCGGTACGTGATTGTAAATGCATTGCACTGAAATGTTTTGCTATGTGCACATTTAATGTGGATATCTTTAAATATCTTTATCTAGAGGTTGCATTATAGACATCTATACCCGCAGTTTACTCAAATGAACCCGAATGCGGTGCAACGCGGTAATGATTTTAAGGTAGAGTAGTGACAAGAATGCGCAATAACAACGCCGCAGACAATATGCGTTGGCGGTAAATCTTACGTTTGCATCGTACGCAGCAGCACTGAAGCAAGCCAATAATACGGACTTAAAAATATTTTAAAATGCCAAATTTTATTTTCAATATACCTCTTACCGCATTCCACTTTTACCGTACCATAGTCTGCGTCAGCCTTGCATGCGGAATATAACGAGTATAGCAAAGTGTGTGATTATACATCGTTGTGCCTTCCATCAAGCGACAGATTGAAACATTAACTCTGTTTAGAACTATAGAATTCCACATGTATCTACTTCAAAGGTCTATAAAGTGGGCATTTCCTTCACATGATCCTTTGTGGAAGGGATTTTTGTGCCTTTTTTGTTGTTCAAAGAAATCATTTCAGTTGTTTGTGCTGGGTGGAGTGCGTCACCATTGCCTTTCTCTGAATGTTTTTGGACATTACAAAATGTTACAGGCATTTTCAGGCATACTGTATGATACATTAGCTGTTAGATTCGTTGGGATATTTTGCAGATAAAATGTTAACATAAATGTAATATTTTTTATGTTTATTTGACGAAGGGGGTCGTGCAACTTTTCTTTTTAACGAATGTACAGCGGACACGTTCATCTATGTTACGTTAAATATATACGACGAATGTATATTTTTCTGCTGTGCTATTTTGTCAACAAAGACCATGCAAATTGTTTATCATTTTTATTTAAATGCATGGATTTTTATACGAGTCATTGTAATTTTATATGATATGCATTAAATGGCCATTGTTTAATTTATTTAAAAAAACGATTGTGTGTTCAAATTCCATACATAGCCTCTATTATTTTTACACTAGATTTGTACATTTGTACACCTCTCCAAAACAAGTTACACAAAACAGTCTGAGACAAATTGGTCAGTGATTTTGCCAAATCCATTGTGTTCTTGGATCGCCATCTTTTTTTGGTGGTCCCGGAATGACATTCCTGTACAAGAAACAGTCCTAACCTAAACCGTATCCATGAACTCAAGCCTCAAACATAACATACTCCAAATTTAGAAGGAAATAAGAAATGTATACAAGCCCCTATGCCAGTCCTAAGCCTAACATTGATACCAAACATCCTACAATCTGATTGGTTGATAAAAAGGTTATTTAAGAACCAACAATGTTATTGGAGGAACCCGTCCTACTTGGTGAAATCAAGTTTAATGGTATGAGTTACTTCAAT
Organism: Botia almorhae; assembly: GCA_036877575.1. Taxonomy (NCBI): domain Eukaryota; kingdom Metazoa; phylum Chordata; class Actinopteri; order Cypriniformes; family Botiidae; genus Botia; species Botia almorhae. Next base: position 12,434 of record JAZGTJ010008857.1, on the reverse strand, counting down.
CTAATACTTAGTTTTGATAAAATCTCCCATTCTTAGAATGACAAATAGTAATGATGCTGACATCACATATGACAACATGAACATTAATTATCAACAGAAAAAGATGAGGCTTGTAAAGATTGAGCTTTTATTAAACGTAAGCACTCGACAATTGACCTCAATGCTTTCAGAAATGTGCATCAAAAGTAGGAATGTATTCAACAATTCTCTGCAATTCTCTCGTTTTAAAAGATTTGAGTGCTGACTTTCTCCTTTTCTCAGAGATTTGGTCTTCTGAAACTGAAATTAAAAATATTTCCCTTTCCATTGAATTCACAGGCATTATATGCATCACAACCTGCTTTAAAAGCCACGAGCAACAGCTTGATTCCGTAGTTACAACTGATACTTATCACTCCTCTGTAAAAATGGTTGCCCCGCCTCCTGGCCTTGTCACAAATAAACTCCGCTGCTCCAGAGCTGCTCTGCGGGCGTCGGGTGCGTAATATCTCTCCCTCACGCTTTGTAGAAAAGAATCTATCCTTTCGCTGGGTACCATGGAAACCGTGCAGCCTCCCCATCCAGCTCCGGTTAACCTCGACCCTGCAGCGCCCGCTTGTCTGCGAGGAGCGCGGAAAGATTTCAATAAAACTTCAATTCATTAGAGACACACTGAGGCAGCGTTCCAATAACTACTTGCATTAGTTTGCACACAGAAACTGAGATGACTCACTCAACATGCCACGCAGCTATAATGTTGCTCTGTGTAGAGGTGACAAACTAGTATAAATGCCACGTTAATGTAACATTTCTCTGCATATTAACACACACGAGAGTGAGAATTCTGTAGCCTGTCACAAAAACACTGCTTGTAATATCCAGGGAGCATCAAACACCATAATTAAAAGATAAAAGCATTAATTTTTGATACATTGTGATTTTCTTGAGAATTAAGCACCTCAGCTTCCTAGCTACAATGCACAAAAACAATATACAATATTTAAATGGTGGTGCTATATTTGTCTTATTGGCTTTATTTTATGCTGATTTCATGAATGATTTTGATGACTGTATTTACTGAACATTTTTATTCAGAGTAATGAAAATTAAAATAAAAACTTTAAGGAAATGTCCAGATGCATTACGGTAATGAGAACGTGGGAGTAAATTTGCTTAAATGTCATAAAATAATGTCACAATTTAAAAAGCGTTCAGCGTTCTTTAAAAATATTGCCTTCATTTACCTCATGTGAAGTATAATTGCATATTTTCAAGTAATCAAATAAACTTAAAAATATGCCAAAGCAACCAGTTTATTTGCGAATGTGTTTATATTGGGTTTTAATATGTCCAGTGGCATTATGACATGACCATTAGACAGCTTATTTTCACTCACAGACATATGTCCACCAGCTGGTCCAGCTCTGGGCAGCTGCACTCATACAGGTCTCTGCAGCTGGCATGGCTCTGGTTCATCAGATCACCCAGCTGAGCAATGCTGTTGGCAGGGGCAGAATCACACACGACCTTAAACTGCAGTACACGGGCAGCCTCGCCGTACACATGCGTGGCACGCTGGTACAGCTTAAAGTGGGTTGCTAAGATAACAAAAAAAACAAAGAGTAATTTGTTTGTCTTTCTGATACACAGGATATCAGTAACATTGTTAGAATTCTTAAGTATAACCTTGTGTGTCACTCCACAAAATAAATCTTATTTACAGATAGCTGCCTTTTAAAACAATATTTAACACATTGAAGTTGCATAACTATGTATTTTTGAGTGTATTTTGTGAGTAGATTAAATTCTGAGCAGGAATTATTTGTATGCTCGGATTAGATTTTATCCATCTGGTTTTGATTGGGTTGTGAAAGGTATTCTATGATGTTATTGGTTCAAATGACTTTTCCCACCCACAAAGCCTTAATTACATCAACATTTATTAAAAAAAAATTGTATATTATTATGTAAGTGTTATGATGAATTATTATGTTGTTTTTAATTGGTCTCTCACCGTGCTGTGTGTTGGTGCTGAGAATGTTTTCACAGAGCTGCTCGGTGCTGATACCCAGAGCCTTGCAGATCTCCTCTCTGCTGTACGCCTCAGGGTGCAGCACCTCCTCCACCAGCCCCAGCATCTTCTCCAGACTCACCTTCAGCTCCGTCTGCAGGTCCCCCAGTTTCTGCAGCCGGCTCCACTCCAGACCCTGCGCCTTGGCCAGCATCTTCGAACAGGAAATTCTTTTTCCACTTAAAACTCTGTTACATTAAACTCATCTGCATTGATATGCCTGTCTGAGGTGCTGACCTTCGTGGCAATGCGACACTCCACCACCCTCATGTTGAAGTGAGATGTTGCTGCCTTGTTCATCTCCACACAGCAGTTCGCAATCACAAACACCGCCCCATCAGGCAGCTTCACGTCTGTGGCGCGCAGAGGATTAAACTCGATCAGCTTTGCCTTCGCGGAAAAAGACAAGATCAAGTTAAAAGCGCAAATGAAGGGCTAGTTACACAAAAACCAAAATTGTATTCACGTTCATGTTGTCACGCTATTGGTTCTCACATGTCATGTGACCACTATTACTTTTTAGTGTTTGAAATCCCAGGGCCACCATTTACTTCTATTGCGCAGACAACAACAGCGTTAGCATTCTTCAACATTCAGAATATCTCTGCTCGTGTTCCGTGCAAAAATTAGGCCATAAGTCACAAGTTTGAAACAACATAAGGGTGAATAATTGATGACATCATTTTTTGGGACGAACTGTTCCTTTAAGAAACCGCACAGGAAATACAAGCAGAAACACAAACTAGACAAAGTTCAGATAAAATACATCGTAATACCGTTCCCTCCTCAGCCAGGAAAGAAATAGACTGATCCATTCCTCCCCCCTCAGTGCCGATGTAACGCTCACACTTGGCACAAGTCTCGGCAAGAGTTACCTGAAGAATCAAAGTACATTAATTATGACCTACCGGACATAGAGCATCTGTTTTCTGTGAGATAGGTTATTTACATTGTGAGCTACCTTAGACAGAGATGTCTGATTGGCCTCCATAGTGACCAGACCAGCGCAGCACACCAGAGCACTGGAACTAGAAAGACCTGAGCTGGCGGGGATCGTCCCATCCAGTACACAACACATCCCTGCCGATGAAGACAGACTCAGCTGCTCCTGCAGACACAAGGTCAGGGGTCAAATGTTTGGTTTGGGGAAAATTAACGTGAATCATTCGTATTCCCTTTACTGTACTCTTAAACGCCTGGATTGTATGCGATATTAAACACCATACCTGGATTCCTTTGACTCCGCAGAGGAAATAATAGTGCCACTGTGGATTTTCTTTGTCAATTGAGATACTCTCGGCAGATACAGTAAATTCTCTAAAATATCGTCACAATAAGACGCATGATTAAACAGTGACATCTTCAGGTTGGTGAGACCTATCACACTGTGAACAATGCACGATTATTGAAAAACACCGTAACTCACTTATATTTAGGATCAGTGTTGGCCAGTTGGATTGTTTGGGAGTCATTGACAGATACAGCCGCAAGAATATTCTGCTCTATTGCCATAGGCAGGACAGCATAGCCACAATAGTCAATATGTTCTCCTGAAAATATAAAATACATATTTTAAAAAATACAGAAGTTTAAAAGAACAATAATATTTTTGGTATACTAATAAACTACGGTATCCCACCTATTAAATTCACCCTGCCTGGAGCACAAGCGTAGAAGAGAGGCGTGCGTCCATATTTGTTATGAAAAGCCTCTTTGATTTTCTGTAACCTTAAACACACAACTTTGATAGGTAAAGTATTCGAATGTAAACTCGTCTCAGGATCTTTGCCTACTTAAAGCAAATAAAACTATGCATTGCACGACAAAAACTAAAAGACTGAGAGTAAATTAACTTGAGCTGATCATATTCATTCATATATAATCAGAGTTGTAAGAAAAGTTGATTGTACGAATACTCGTACTCACCTTTCATTGCCAGTAAACGTCAGCTTGATTTTCGGCGGATTTGTGCCCATTATGATGTTTATTCTCCTTGTTTCGCACTAAATGCACATGCACATATACACTAACACTGTAGAAGTGCTGTCAGCTGACTGTCATACCCGGAATCATGTATCCGCAATACGGAAGAGAAAGAAGAGATTCACGCAAAACCACTCATTTGATTCGGACGGATTCGGGAAGACTCGTAAGTGTTCGGAAGTGCGCGCGCGCCGTACAGAACGCGCGGCGTGATGTCACGACGTGTTTACGCGGAGGATTGTGGGAAAGAGTCTCTCTCTCTGGTCAAAATGTCTGACATGGAAGATGATTTCATGTGCGATGATGAGGAGGATTATGACCTGGTAAGACTGACTAAAATAAGCACAACTATGAACGTGAGAAATGTAGTGCGCCTGCAACATATTGACATCAAACGGTTGTGTTCTGGAAGTTGCCGTGGGCTCAATTTTACAACTATGTTGATTAGCAGGCAGCTAGTTTGCTAATACTGCTAAGATAAAGTCAACAAATGTGACAGTCTTTTGAATTTCAAGTTAACCTATACATGTATGACATATAATAAGGGCTAAGCTGCACACGTGACCATTTCAAATGTACAAGATGCTATTTAAAGGTTGTTTCTTACATATTCATGTCAAGTTAACTAAATTATAAGCTTTCATTGTAGAACTAAATATTATAGTATTTATTTTTTAATAAAGTATTTAAATAAAGATAATTTTGGATCAAGAAACTTCTGTGTTGTTCAGTGATAAATGTTCAAGGAACCTCCAGCTGTTATTATTTATTCATAATGTAATTATGCAATAATAGTTACAACAGAATACACATCAGTACGATTTAGCTGAAACATTATTCCTCAGTATTGTTGCATTTAAGTTTTGTCCATCCATATGGATATTTGTGCATAAAAAGCTGCTCGTAATCCATCATGATGTCAGGAAATTCCTGTTATTGTTCCCATGTTTTCAGGAATACTCGGAGGACAGCAACTCTGAACCGAATGTGGATTTGGAAAATCAGTACTATAATTCCAAAGCCCTCAAAGAAGATGATCCTAAAGCTGCCCTGAGCAGCTTTCAGAAGGTTAAACATCAAAGATCTTTGTGTGTCCAGGTCCATGGAGCCATGTTGCAATAACGTAATGTCATTGATTTGTTATTCAGGTGCTGGAGCTGGAGGGAGAGAAAGGAGAATGGGGGTTCAAAGCACTGAAACAGATGATTAAAATCAACTTCAAACTAGTGCGTAACTATAAGCATGGCCGATGTTTTCCTAAAATATACCGTGCTTAAATTAAAACCGTATTCATGTTCTTGTGTATTTGATGATGATATATGTGACATTTTACAGACATTTTTTAATTTATAGTTGGTCTTTATTTATGCAGACAAATTTTCCTGAAATGATGAACCGGTACAAACAGCTGCTGACATACATACGAAGTGCTGTCACCAGAAATTACTCAGAGAAATCCATCAACTCTATTCTGGATTATATTTCAACCTCTAAACAGGTATTTGTTGCGGTAAGCATCTAAAAGCGTGGCCTTTTATTTTAAATTTAAAAAAAGAAATGTAATTTTGTTCTACTTATTTCCAGATGGACTTGCTACAGGAGTTTTATGAAACAACCTTGGAAGCTTTAAAAGATGCCAAAAATGACAGACTTTGGTTTAAAACTAACACCAAGGTTTGTGTTGTGGGAAAAAAGATAAATTGCTTGTTTTGTTAAAGATGATATTTTCATACTTGTGATCAAATTTTCAATGCTATTATTTTAAGGGATAGTTCTGACTAAATTCTCATTGGATAAGACAGATTATTCCGGAATATTGTTTAATTTTCCTGTACATCATGTAGTTGGGGAAGTTGTATCTAGAGAGAGAAGAATTTGGAAAGCTCCAGAAGATTCTCAGGCAGTTGCACCAGTCATGTCAGGTAATAGTGTAATAGTGTAAATAATAAAAAAAAAATGTGTAAATAACTTTATGTATGAATAACACTGATTCTGAGTCAGAGTCTTGTTACATATTACAAAACTGACTGATGTTCTCCACATCAGACGGATGATGGAGAGGACGACCTGAAGAAGGGTACTCAGCTGTTGGAAATCTATGCTTTGGAAATCCAAATGTATACGGCACAGAAGAACAACAAAAAGTTGAAGGCCCTCTATGAGCAGTCGTTACACATTAAATCAGCCATCCCTCATCCACTAATAATGGGGGTCATCAGAGGTCAGTCCATGAAATTTAGCAGTTATTCATGTGTTTTTGGCGTTTTTGAATACAAGTTGTGAAATTGTGCTTTTCTCTGTAGAATGTGGTGGTAAAATGCACTTGAGGGAGGGAGAGTTCGAGAAGGCGCACACAGACTTCTTTGAGGCGTTTAAGAACTACGATGAGTCTGGAAGCCCCAGACGAACAACCTGCTTGAAGTACTTGGTCTTGGCTAACATGCTGATGAAGTCTGGAATCAACCCGTTTGATTCTCAGGAGGTAAACCGTGTTAATCATGGGTAGTTAAGTGGTATTTCTTTTGACTAAATAAACTAATTCTTTCTGTGTGACTTTATAACTAGGCAAAACCCTATAAAAATGACCCAGAAATTTTAGCAATGACAAACCTGGTAAGGTAAGTTTGCCCAGCAATATCTTATTTTACAAAAAATGTGAGCATGCCGTTTTGTCAGTATCTAAAAGTCTATGTATTTTATAGTATTGTTTACCATTGTTGTTATTAACTTGTTTCTAGCGCCTACCAAAACAATGACATCACAGAATTTGAGAAAATCTTGAAGACTAACCACAGCAACATAATGGACGATCCTTTCATCCGAGAACACATTGAAGGTCAGTTTGGTGGTTTCCAGGCTTGTGTGTTGTCATATCGCGTATGTGAAAAATCTCTAAATGCACTTTTTCTTTTTCTGCAGAATTGTTACGAAATATAAGAACACAAGTTCTCATCAAATTGATTAAGCCTTACACTAGGATACACATACCTTTCATTTCAAAGGTAAATCGCTTTACATTTAACAGTCTAGCAAGATTGTTACATGTGCATTATTGTGCTTTGATTGCCCAACTTACAATATTGCTTATTTCATGCAGGAATTAAACATCGATGTCGCAGATGTGGAAAGTTTGCTTGTGCAGTGCATTTTAGACAAGTAAGTTTAACCGTGTTTTTGTGTATTTCTTAATTGGCTTTTCTTAATTGTTTATTCCTGTGTTGTACATCCTTTCAGCACAATCAATGGTAGAATTGACCAGGTTAACCAGCTGTTGGAGCTTGATCACCAAAAAAGAGGCGGAGCCCGATACTCCGCTCTGGACAAATGGACCAATCAGCTGAACTCTCTCAACCAGGCCATTGTTAGCAAACTTGCTTGATTTGACATGGACGATCCAGAAAAACAAATTCACCCTTCAGGCAGCTGGTTGACTGAAAGCTGCCAGTGACATTAATTTCAAGCCTTTGTTCTCCATCAACCATTGACATGAAGGGGAAGCTTAGTTAGGCTAGTTTGTATTTTTACAGCTGTAGTCACTTAAGTCAGTTTTAAATATCCCCACAATGAAAACGTTTCAGTCTGCTCTGCTGGGTTGTTTAGTCTTTAATATAAAAATGTTCCCAATGTGGTCACGTCTTCTAAAAAAGTGTTACGTTATCGGCACATATTCGCACTTGGTTATGAAACTTTTAAACGGCATCCCTTCGTCTTTAACGGGAAGTGTGAGGACATGCTGTGTAAGATTGAAGCGTTTACCTGTAGAACAGTCACAGTCAGCATGTTTTATGTTTTGCATAAAACACAGTCGATGGGTTTTATGTAGGCGCACATTAAAATGCACATGAAAAACTGCAGTCGAAAATTCTTATGAAACGTTGCAGATCTGTTTAAAATGTGATGTTGTCTGAGCTATTCTGTTTCACTTTTGAACAACAAAAATAAACGATGCATCTGTTGCTTCAGCAGAACATTTGTGATTTATGTATGGTAAGCAGTTTCTTTTATAAAACATAATAGGTTACAGCCACGAACTTCAGTACTTATGTGTTTTTATTCATGAAGAACAATGAATACTTGCGTATGAAATTATCGTAATAACATTATAAAACCCTAACGCACACAAAAGGAAAGCAAGTTTTTATGTTTTAGGCGTTTAATAGGAGAATTTGTACATATGTTTAAAGAATATGCCATATAATAATATGACATCAAAATGGCTATTTACTTCAGTAACAAATATGTCGACATAAAATACGCTGTAACCATTGGTAACACTTATACGTCACCTCTCACGCCAGCCAATCAGAACGCGGAATTTTTGCCGCTGTTTAGAGCGCCATGTTTCAAGAGGCAGACAGTAAAGAATGATTTAGTCTTCATATATTAGTTGTAATGTCCTATTTTGACGGGATTTAACCGATTATAATCCAGCAATGCGTGTAAATCGCCGTCGGAAATTGAGCTATGTTGTTGATTTTCATCAGCGACGCTGCTAATTCTCCTTCATTCGTCTAGTGTGTTCATGCTAACCAACCACAGCATAGATATATTTAAATGTTTGTGCTAAAACACTTCATTTGGGATTTTTAATCACTATATACCACTGCGGATATTTTATAAAGCCTTAACAGGTAAGCAGATCCTATTCTAACCCAAATATAACTGTATCTAGCAAACGTTATATACAGAGCAGTAGGGTCTCAGTTCTGAAGTTCAGGATTACTGGATATTAGTTCGTGTCTCAGGTGTGTAACGTCTGGTCTGGTCTGGTCTGGTCTGCAGGATGTCCATTGATTTTGACAGTGCCGCTTTACAGACCCAGCAAGAGGAGGAAGATGAGTATGACCAGGAGGACTACGCGAGAGAACAGGAGGTACTGGTTTAACTACCGCAGTTATTTCCCAGGCTTTTCACAAACACACCCACCCGGTTTGATTGACATCTGTCACTTATGTAGGGCTGGAAATACAATAACTCTTTAAAAGTTTAGTAAATGTTTGTAAACAAATGACGTTGTCAACCGGCAAGATGACGTTGTCTTTGACGTGTTTCTCAAGCAGTCACTATTCACGTTAAACTCTTTTAACCATATTATCAGAAACATACATTTCACAGATTTGTAAATCAATTCACAGAAAGAAGGTTAATAATCTTATATATGTATATCCTTCTAAAACTATTTGAAGCACTGTTCACAGTTTTTTTTTTATCTTAAGCTATTTTCCAGTTCCTGTTTAACTTGCTATCACACAGTGGTTATGATCTCTTAATACTTATGTTTATGAATTACTTGTTTCTGATTGGTTAATCAAAGCATTCTTTGCTAAAAATATTTTGTAATATTTACAAACCTGTTCTTGTTTCATGTCTCTCATTTCTCTCATTTAAATTTGCAAGTGCTTAATAATTATTCATAACTTAAACTCCTCAAACTTAAATGACTGAAATCATAATTTTATGTCCATTTGTGGATTAATTTCATAAGTAATTGTGATCACATCACCCCATAGGATGTTAATTTTAAATTTGAGTCTAACAGTACCATATCAACTTGATATTAATTGAGAAGCTGCATGGAATATTTACACCTTACAAATGTACACTGTAGGACTATTAAAATGAATGCCAAAAACCTAAAAGGTGATTAAAATGATGAAAACGCCTAAAATGTACATTTTACTGTTCATGCATTCCCTAACCAACTACTGGAATTGATTTGTATATAGTTGTATGTGTATATATAAGTTACTTAATGATCTAATATACATGTAAGTATATGATTATGGAGGTTTGCTATATTGCTATATCAGGTTCTTCAGATGCAGGTAATGTGACCTGTAGTTAATGTTTAACATGCTAATGTGCCCGTTTATGATGCCATACAGCAATACATATATTTATTTGTTGTTTCAGAACAACTTGTAACAATTTTCGTTAAATCTGGCATCAGGGCTCAGTTTGAGGTTTACTTAGTTATGTTATTAGTAGTGCCGGGTATTGTGACCAATATGATGATTCGATTCTTATTTATATAGTATCAATTTAATTTAATTTTGATTCAATTCAGTATCTTAATATTTAATTTTGCAGACATGGAATCCATAGTTATCCTCCTAACTTAGCTATAAAACTAAAATACACATTAACAGTGGGCCCACACAGGACTAGAGGCGGAGTACAGTTAATATTCACATCCAAGTAAAACATAAACATTGAGAATTAATTTACCAAATTGATATTGTTTAGTTAAATTGAAGATCGATTAAAATCAGAGAATCAATATTTTTTACTCAGTCCTAGTTTATTAGCTGCACTTTTGTTTGGCAGAACTTTCACATTATTTATATTTGTAGTTACAGATTTCCCCGTTGCTAGTCACATGCGAATCACATTCACCAAAGTGTTTGTTTTTAAAGGCCAGTTCTTCCCCAATCAGATGCATGTGTTTTCTGACTCAGCCGAATGCTATCTGCTGCATGAATGAACGGCAGCTGCCATTGGTGCATGTGAAATGCTGCTAGGTGTGTTTATTGCTTCATATAGCCTGTTTCCATTACCCTACATGCTGTCAGAGCTCCTGACTGTTTTCACATTCAGAAGACCGTTTCAAAGGTTGTGAATCGCAGCTGCTTTGAATGGAGTACATGCATTGAACACCAGTTGATTTCTGAAGCCTTTATCTGCATTTGGATTTTGGATGTTTAAGAAACTTCATTTATTAGTATGAATTGACTGTTTATTTCGATGTCCGTTGCATGTAGTGTCATTTTCCACACACTGCTTGTCTGTTATACCAGTAGAGAAGGAATGTTTCTGCTCCAGTTCACCGAAACCTATAGTCTGACCCCCACAATGGGCCGATCTGAGCCTGTGCAAACGAGGATGGCTTAGTTCTTCTTTTCATGCTTTTTTTTGGATTTATTCATATGACTCATGCTGTTGAAATGCAGCACAACACACAATAGTCCTTCAGTATGTGAGTGAGCTCAGGAGCCCTGCAGGAGCTGCTGCGTTTGTGTAAATGCGGGAAAGTGTTGCGTCTGAGGTAGCGATCGAGGATGTGAGGCTCATCCAACGGGACTTATGGAGGGTGAGTTGCAACGGTCCGGCTGGGCGTTATATTAATAGGCGCTAATCAGTTCAAATTGTTAAATACGTAAAGTAGTGAAAACTGAAAGTTGCTCCTTTAAGAAACTCGTGGACCATGTGCTTGGGTTTGGCTGTGTTATGGCAGCAATGTGAGTCTGTAACCGGGCGGGTGTGTTTGTATAAACTGTTGCTATGGTATTCTGTGACCTGCAGCTAATTGGTTGCTCTGCGTTTTGACTGTCATGGTTTCGGTTAGTTTCGCAATTATTTAGTAGTTACGGTTTATGATAAATATGACGTTTAATGGCAATTGTTAAAATGACATGGCTGTCATTGGCTGACATTGCATACATGAATCGACAGACATCACAACAATACAACATTTAAGTAATTTGGGAAAAGGGGAAAATATAAATCTTTAGATTTTGTGACTGTTTTTGCCTATAGTTTTTGCCTAAGTTAATATCAGCTCCTAAACAGGATGTATAATAATTATACAAGAATAAGACCACCAACTGCATATTCTTCTGGGTTCCTCTGCTTAAAATCTTGTGGACCCCTGGAATTGTTCCACCTTTCCACCTGAAGCTACTGAACTGTTTATGAGTCTTGTACCGCATGCCAGGTAGAGGGCAAAATGGCTTCTGGGTGAGGTGACTCAGCTCTTAAATTATGGATCTGGTTTTGCAGTAACCTTTGTGTTCTCTCTCATATCTTCAGCTCCAGAAGCTCCTGACTGATCTACCTGATGATATGCTGGAGGACAGTCGTGACTGCTCCTCACCCGAACTCGACCGCTCCACCTGCAGTCACCAGGGAGACGACAACAGGTACAGAACAAAAACTCGCCTCTGGTACTTAAAATGCGTTTAATAAAAATGCCTGATAATGCTTTGGAATGTGATTTTTATTTGTATTTTGTCTGTTTCAGAGCACAGCATGCCTGGAATGTGCCACAGTGGGAACATCCAAGACCTTCCCATGAGGGAGTGAGTTTCTCAGTTTTTCTTGTACTGATTCTTCCTTTGTAGGGACTGTATCCCACATATTTGTTACTTTTTCAGTCCACTAGTTGTTACTGTACCTTTAAGATTTATATATGTGAGTTACCTTTCTTATAATTTGGCCAAGGTGGGCCACATTGCTAAATAATGAATAGATTTATTTGTCTATAAGGGCAGTCATTTGTTAATGTACTTATGATATATAAGGTTTATACGACAATTTCTTCATTGTGTTTTTGCAGCTGAGTTACCCTAAATGCTCTGTGTGGAGCAATGTTTGTGAGCACACGCAATGTTTGTGAGCACAC